>SZWC01001500.1:93028-164846 GCA_023375785.1 Penium margaritaceum
GTGACACAGTCGCGTCCGCTGGTCCCTCCGGGCCAGCAGCCCCAGTCGCGTCCGATGGTCCCTCCGGGCCAGCAGCCCCAGTCGCGTCCGCTGGTCCCTCCGGGCCAGCTGCCCCAGCCGCGTCCGCTGGTCCCTCTGGGCCAACAGCCCCAGTCGTGTCCGCTGGTCCCTCCGGGCCAGCTTCCCCAGTCGCGTCTGCTGGTTCATCCGGGCCAGCAGCCCCAGTCGCGTCCGCTGGTCCCTCCGGGCCAGCTGCCCCAGTCGCGTCCGCTGGTCCATCCGGGCCAGCTGCCCCAGTCGCGCCCGCTGGTCCCTCCGGGCCAGCTGCCCCAGTCGCGTCCGCTGGTCCCTCCGGGCCAGCTGCCCCAGTCGCGTCCGCTGGTCCATCCGGGCCAGCTGCCCCAGTCGCGCCCGCTGGTCCCTCCGGGCCAGCTGCCCCAGTCGCGCCCGCTGGTCCCTCCGGGCCAGCTGCCCCAGTCGCGTCCGCTGGTCCCTCCGGGCCAGCTGTCCCAGTCGCGTCCGCTGGTTCCTCTGGGCCAGCTGCCCCGGTCGCGTCCGCTGGTCCCTCCGGGCCAACTGCCCCAGTCGCGTCCGCTGGTCCCTCCGGGCCGACAGTCCCAGTCTCCTCCACTGGCCCGTCAGACTCAGCGTCGTCGCGCGCCTTGCCAAGCTACACACGTGGCCCCGGCGGCAGCCTCCGACCCAGGCCGTCGGTGAGCGTGCAGACCGCCGCACCGCGCGCGGTGGCGCCTCAACCCCCAGTGGCTCCACGTGCCTCCTCCACTCCCACGGTCGTGAGCGGGGACCCTGGCACCAAGGCCTTGGGCCTGACCACCTCGGCCATCATTGCCGATCTGCACCCGGGATCCGCATTGGGCTACGCCATGCTCCATCACGAGCATCGGCACGCTGTCGTGGCTGCCCTTGCGCGCATCCCACCTGGGGCGCGAGAGGCACACGCTCTCTCAGTCCGCTCCACAGCACGCCCGGAGGACCCAGCCACTTTACGCGAGGCACGAGCCTCTCCTGAGGCCGTACACTGGGACGCTGCCTGCGCCGATGAGCTCGCTGCTATCCGACAGCACCACGTATACGACCTCGTCGACCTTCCTCCAGGTCGGAAGGCTATCGGCGCCAAGTGGGTCTTTCGGCGCAAGTGGAAACCCAACGGGTCCCTGGACAAGTACAAGGCCCGCCTCACTGCCCAGGGGTTTGCCCAGGTCCCTGGGGTCGACTATGACAAGATCTTTGCCCCAGTTGGCCGGTTCTCTACCAGCCGAGCGCTCTTCAGCCTGGTCGCCCAGCATGGGTGGGAGCTGCATCAGATGGATGTGAGCAACGCTTTTCTCCATGGTTCACTGGAGGGTGAGGAGCTTTACATGGTATAGCCACCAGGCTATGACGACGGCACCGGGAGAGTGTGGCGCCTGCGTAAGGCCCTTTATGGCCTGAAGCAGTCACCTCGGTGCTGGAACCAGGAGATCAGCAGCACGCTCCTTCGTGGTGGGCTCCAGTGCAGCACCGCGGACCCTGCACTGTTTGTCAGTCCGCGAGGCCAGACCTTCGCTATTGTTCTGGTGTACGTCGACGACCTTCTCATTGTGTCGCCAGACACGGCCGCCATCCAGCGCATCAAGGACCTGCTGCACGCCACCTACCAGATGAAGGATCTCGGGTCTACCCGAGTCTTCCTGGGCATGGAGCTCGAGCATGATTGCTCCCAGGGCATCCTCCATGTCCATCAGGCTGCTTATGTACAAACTCTGTCCACTCGCTTCGCCGAGGACCTGTCACTCGTGCCGAGCGCATCCTCACCCATGTCGCCCGATGGCCAGGTGAAGCTGAAGAGTCCTGACCCAGCTGTTGTGGGGGAGCCAGTTGACGTGACCACGTACCTGCGAGTCATCGGGTCACTGATGTTCCTGGCGACGACGACGCGTCCAGACATCGCGTTCGCCGTCAACCTCTTGGCCCAGTTTTCTCAGGAGCCGCGTCACCTCCACCACGAGGCCGCGATCCGAGTACTGCGCTATGTCTTCTCGACTCCTCGGCGAGGTCTCATGTTCCGCCGTCAACCGTCTGTTGTCGTAGTGGGATACACCGACAGCGACTGGGCCGGCAGTCCGGACGGTAAGAGTCGCACAGGCTGGATCTTTCTAATTGGCGGCACGGCTGTGTCCTGGCGCAGTGGCAAGCAGGGATGCATTGCACGCAGCACTGCTGAGGCTGAGTACGTGGCTCTTGGATCAGGCGCGTGTGAGAGTGTGTGGTTGCGTCGTCTGCTGTCCGAGTTGCGTCAGTCTGTCCCATCCATCACGTTGCATTGTGACAATGAGAGTGCCATGGCCATCGCCGACAATGACGGCGTGCATCACACACGCACAAAGCACATCAACATTGAGTATCACTATGTGCGTTCATTGTTGCATGACGGCAGCATTAGCATCGTGTGGGTTGAAACAGCACGGCAGTTGGCTGACTTCCTGACTAAGGCACTAAAGCGCGACTCGTTCAAGAAGGCTGTGAGTTCGGTCGGCGTGCGTCCGTGAGTGGCTCTCTCTTTATCTCTTCCTGCGTCTCTGCATGCCCTGGGGGAGTGTGGATGTTGACCGTGTCTCTGCCCGTCCATGTGCACTACGCCTATGAGTCATGGGGGAGTGTTGGTTGTTTGCGCTCATTGTGCTCTATTGTGTCCTCCCGGCTTGTGTACATCGGCGTGCAGATGACTGACGGCAAGACTCGACGCCGGTGGAGTGTCGTCCGGTGGAGCCGATGCACGCTGAGGTCGTCTCGCTGTTCGCTGGAGCCTCCTCTCTCCGGCGACGTGTTCAGCTCCATCGGCAGGCCTCCTCGGCGGTCGCACTGCCGGCAGTCACTGCCGCCGCAGTCGCTGTCTGCATGCGTCCAGCACGTACTGTCGTGCCTGCGTCGTCGTGCACTGCCTAGGGTCCCAGTTGCGTGTTGCATGACCCTGTTTGGCAGCATAAACCGTNGGTTTAGGCTGCCATAACTCCTCGCTACTATTTTTCTAGCAGATTCTGACCGCACGGCTGCGTTCGCAGCGTCGGTATTATGGTATGGTCCAGTTTTCAGGCAAAACGGACGACGCCCGGGTTTTGGGCTGTCGGCTACCTGGCAGGCCTCACCGAGAAAACCTGCCAGCCTGAACTGAGCTATTTTCTGATTGGCTGATGGACTGAGTAACAAGCTCTACAGAGCTGGGGGGGGGCTAGAACTTGGAGGGGTCCCCCATTGCTGTTCATTCTTCATTCCTATTCAGTCATTGTCAGTTTTCAGCTGCTTTCTGGCGCTAACTCTGGCACGCGCGTTTCTGAGTAACAAAACCCAGAGCCTCCAGACTTAGACTCTAGAGCAGCAGACTGAGGGGGCAGCTGACTTAAGCAATGAGCGTGGAAGCCCGCACGCTGCATCAACAACGCTGCTGCCCCAACATGTTGCATAGTTTCCAGCTATTTTCTCGGCGAGCACTGCAAGCCAATCAACAGCACAAAACCCAGGCGTCGTCCGTTTTGCCTGAAAACTGGACCATACCATAATGCGCACAGTGCAAACCCAGTCGTGCGGCCAAAATCACCTAGAAAAATAGCAACAATGAGTTATAGTCGTCTGAACCCATGCGGCATCTACGCTAGTCCCCGGTCCCAACAGTGCCTGAATAACATGAAACATGGACCCTAAGCAGAGCATGGCGCTACAGATGCAATAGTGCAGTCAGGCCCAACACTTGATGCGTGCAGTCAGCATATGCAGCGACAATGACCGCCGACGGCAAGGTCACCAAGGAGGTAAAATGGAAACGACACAAGAGCGCAGGTTGGGGCAGTGGCAGTGTTGATGCAGCGTACGGGCTTCCACGCAAGTTGCTTAGTCTGCTGCCCCCTCAGTCTGTTGCTCTAGAGTCTAAGTCTGAGTGCTTTGGATGTGTTACTCAGAAACGAGCGATCCAGGGTTAGCGTCAGAAAGCAGCTGAAAACTAGAAGTAACTGATTAGGAGTGAAGAATGAGCAACAATGGGAGACCCCTCCAAGTTCTAGCTCCCCCCCCCACTAGTGTAGAACTTTTACTCAGCTAACCAGCCACTCAGAAAATAGTCTTGGACCTATTCTCCGGCAGGCAGGGTTTTCTCGGTGAGCCCTGCCAAACCCCCAACAGCCCAAAACCCGGGCGTCATCCTTTTTGCCTGAAAACTGGACCATACCGCAATACCCACGCTCCAAATGCAGTCGTGCAGTCAGAATCAGCTAGAAAGATAGCATCAAAGAGTTATGGCTGCACGAACCTAGGCACTGCCTTCGACGGTCCATGATGCCAAACAGTGCCACGCAGCAAGAGACATGGACCCTAGGCAGAGCATGATGCTGCAGACGCAATGGCATAGTAAAAATTGGTGCTCGGTTCATGCAAACAGCATCTGCGGTGGCAGTGACCGCCGGCGGCCCGACCGCCGAGGAGGCCTGCTGATGGAGCTGAGCACGTTATCGAAGGGACGAGGCTTTAACGAACTGCGAGTAGGCCTCAGCGTGCGTCGGCTCCACCGGACGACACTCCAATAGCATCGAGTCTCGCCGTCAGTCATCTGCACGCCGATGTACACAAGCCGGGAGGACACAACAGAGCTCAATGAGAGATGCGCAAAAACCAACACTCTCCTATGACTCATAGGCATAGTGCACATGTGTGGGGAGAGACACAGTCAACAACCAAACTCCCCTTCGGCACACGGAGACGCAGGCAGGGACAAAGAGAGCCACTCACGGACGCACGCCAACTGAACACACAGCCTTCTTGAACGAGTCGCGCTTCAGTGCCTTGGTCAAGAAGTCAGCGAGCTCCCGTGCTGTCTCAACCCACACAATGTTGATGCTGCCATCATGCAATAACGAACGCACAAAGTGATACTCAACGTTGATGTACTTTGTGTGTGTGTGATGCACGCCGTCATTGTCGGCGATGGCCATGGCACACTCATTGTCACAATGCAACGTGATGGATGCGACGGACTGACGCAACTCGGACAACAGACGACGCAACCACACACTCTCACATGCGCCTGAGCCAAGGGCCACGTACTCAGCCTCAGTAGTGCTGCGTGCAATGCACCCCTCCTTGCCACTGTGCAGGGACACAACCATGCTGCCGATAAAAAAGATCCAGCCTGTGCGACTCTTACCGTCTGGATTGCCAGCCCAGTCAATGTCGGTGTAGCCCACCGTGATGACAAACGACTGGCGGCAGAACATGAGACCTCGCCGATGGGTTGAGACGACGTAGCGCAGTACTCAGATCACAGCCTCGAAGTGGAGGTGATGCGGCTCCTGAGAAAACTGAGCCAGGAGGTTGATGGCGGACGCGATGTCTGGGCGCGTCGTCGTCGCCAAGAACATCAGTGACTGGCGGACTTGCAGTTACGTGGTCACGTCAATTGGCTCCCCCACAAAGGCTGGGTCAAGACTCTTCAGCTTCACCTGGCCATCAAGTGACATGGGTGAAGATGCGCTGGGCACAAGGGGCAGGTCCTCGGCGAAGCGAGTGGACAGGGTCTGCACATGGGCAGCCTAGTGGACGTGCAGGATGCCTTGGGAGAGATTATGTTCGAGCTCCATGCCCAGGAAGACTCGGGCAGACTCGAGATCCTTCATCTGGTAGGTGGTGTGCAGTAGGTCCTTGACACGCTGGACGGCAGCCATGTCAGGCGACTCAATGTGGAGATGGTCGACGTAGACCAGGACAGTGGCGAGGGTCTGGCCTCGCGAGCTGACGAAAGGTGTGTCAATGCGCCGGATAGCAACGGTCTAGAAAACAGGTCCCGACATGGGAGGCCGCCAACCACTCTTGGTATTGCAACCAAGATAGCATATCACCCTCGAACGAGGGATCCACACTTTAGGTTCGTTTGGTTTGCAACCTCACGAAGTCCGTATGTTGGTCTTTAGTGTCTACCTTTGGTTGGACACTCTGTGAGGAGTCTCAAAGGCAAGAACTGTAAATGGATGCATGCAAGGTACAGGCTTTTATACTTACAGAGCTTTTGCTAAAGCTTCTGCTTGTAGTGGCTCCACTGGAGCCAACCTCAACCTACAGTCCTACTTGGCGCGTCCTTAGACCGCCAAGTGTCATCCTCAAGTCAGGCTCTAGTAAGCTTCCTAGAAGCTTCCTGTCCCAGTTTTGGCCACAAAGAAAATTGCGGCCGTCGCGGGGTTTGAACACGCTACCTCTCGTTTGAGACACCGGTGCCTAATGAACCAAGCCAAAAAGGTATGGTTCCTATGATGAGCCACAGGGGACATACCCATTATGGGCAGTGCATTCCTGGCCCATCTCAGAGCAGACCAAGGGGACATACTCCATAGAGCAGTGCATGCCTTGTCTGTATGTGTAGCTAGCCAGCTAGGCAGTGGACAAGGTGCATACTATTTCAACAAATCTCTCCCTTGCACCTCTGTCCATCTGTCGCTTACTGGGCTCCATCAATGCCTTGGGGCTCACCCTTCCTCTGCCGCACTCCTCATGCCGAATCCACGAATGCCTGCATAGTGCAAGTCGCTCTCCAGCGGCTTGGTCATGCAGTCAGCAAGCATGCTCTTNGTTCCGCAGTGCTGCAAGTCCACCACGTTCTTCATGACCAGGTCACGTGAGTAGTGGTAACGTATGTCGATGTGCTTCGTTCGCTGGGAGATGATGTCGTCTTCAGCCATCGAGATGGCGCTCATGTTGTCCACGTGTACGACCGTGGCATCCTTCTGTGGCACTGTCATTTTGCCAAGCAGGCTGCGTAGCCATTGAGTCTCCTTGCACACCTCAGACAGAGCAACGTACTATGCCTCAGCCGTGGACACGGAAACACAATCCTGCTTCCTGCTGGCCCATGAGATGGCAGCGCCATTCAAGATGCACACGTATCCAGAGGTGGATTTCCTGTCGTCGAGATTTCCTCCCCAGTCAGCATCGGTGTAGCACTTCAGGCGAAGGGGATCCATTCCTTCTTGGCCTCCAAGGACGAGGCTCATGTGACGTGTCTTCTGCAGGTAGCGCAAGATGCGCTTGACTGCCTGCCAATGTTGTCGCCCAGGGTTGGCCACAAATCTGCTCACTTGTCCCACAGCATAGCAGATGTCCGGAGGAGTCCCTACCATGGTGTACATGATGCTACCCACGGCGGACTGGTAGGGGATGTCTTGCATCTCCCTTTGTTCTGCTTTGTTGCTTGGCAACATGGAGGCCTTCAGCTTTGTATCGGTCGTCATTGGGGTGCTGACAGGTTTGCAGTCTTCCATGTGATAGCGCTTCAGTACCTCACCAATGTATTTGGTTTGGTTGAGCTCGATGGTGCCTGCTACTCGGTTGCGGTGGATGGCAATCCCGAGGTAGTACTCGAGAGGACCCATGTTCTTCATCTTGAACCTTTTGATGAGGTCAGACTTCAGCTCATCCAACAGCTCGACCGAAGACGAACAGATGATCAAATCATCCACGTACAGTGCAACCAACATCAGCCCTCTCCCATCTTCGCGCACGTACATGCTCGGGTCATTCTGGCAATGCGCGAAGGAGAGGCCGGTCATGAAACCGTCCATCTCTTTGTACCACATCCTTGGGGCCTGTTTCAGCACGTTTAGCCGGACATTCTGCAGCAGCATGTTACCTTAGGAGGAGTGTAGGCACGGCGTCCCTAGACTGTGCCACTCACGGCTCCGTCCGGTGGAGGCCCAGGACTTTCGAGGGAGTGTGCAGACGACTCACAAGACTCCGGCCATCTAGGCCATTCATCGCCTCTGCCACTGTGGATGGCTCTCCCTGAGCCATGCACGACCAGCTAAGGCCGGTCCAATCATCCTCATACCGCAAAGGTGCTCTCTTTGGTCGCAAACTGCGTCGGGGTAGTGGTGCTGCTTCTTGCTTTGGTGCTGGTGCTTCCACAGGTGGTAGTTTGTCGTCGTCGTCGTCCTCGTCATCAGAAGAGTCGTCAGACTCCAAGTCAGACTCGGAAGCCCCGGACGCCTCGGTATCCGCATCCATGTCAGATGCTGCGTCATCCTCCACAGCTGCTCTCCCATTCCCACAACCTGCTGGCAAAGCGAGCCAGTTGTCGGGTGCTTGGTTTCCAGACTCAAGCAACACTATCCACTCTCCCGCTTTGGGAGCGAGGGTCGGGTCCAGCAGCTCTCCCTTTCCAAGGGTGCGTTCGTCGAACACAACGTCGCGGCTCCTCACGAGCTTGCCTGCTGCCTGGTCCCAAAGCCGATAGGCTTTGTGTGATGTGTCGTACCCAACCATGACGCACTTCCTGGAACGTGCATCAAGCTTGCCTCCACCTTCTCCCGACTGGATCTTCACCCATGCAGTTGACCCAAACACCTTCAGATGAGATGCGTTGGGTTTCTTTCCCGACCATGCTTCTTGTGGGGTCTTCAGCTGCTTGTTTTGCTCCTTTCCACGCTTCCGCAAGGCGGTTGCTGGTGTGAGATTCAAGAGGTAGTAGGCCGTTGTTGCTGCCTCTGCCCAAACGCGAGGTGGGAGCTTGGCATCGAAGAGCATGCTTCGCACCATGCCGAGTAGGGTCTGGTTCATCCTCTCGGCAACGCCGTTGCTTTGGGGGTTGTAAGGGGTGGTTTGCTTGTGGCGAATGCCATGATGCTTGAGCCAAGGCTTGCATGCCTCGTACTCACCCCCGTTGTCACTTCGGAGCGTCTTCACTTTCTTGGACGTTTGCCGCTCCACCATGGCGACGAACTCGAGGAGCTTCTCCTTGACCTCTCCCTTTGTTTTGAGGAAGTAGATCCACAACTTGCCGCTGTGGTCGTCAATGAAGGTCAGGAAGTACTTGCTTCCTCCGTTAGACGGTGTGCGGAAGGGTCCAGAAACGTCACTGTGTATCAGCTCCAAGACATGCTCTGCTCGTTGACCTCCTCTCCCAAACGGCTTCTTCTTTGCCTTCGCTTGGAGGCATGGTTCACACAATGCACACCCTCCGCCATGCTTCATGGTGCACCCTTCCATTCTGCGGACTACCTCTTGCTCCTGCATCTTCTGCAGCATGCTGTTGGCCACATGGCCAAATCGCCGGTGCCACAGTTCACCGTCAGTGTCCTTGGTTGATGTGGCGGCCACAGCGGTCGCCGGCGGTGCATCCTTTGGCTTCGGTGCCACTGCCTTGATGGCACATGCGAGTCCCTCATCCGACCCCTTGGTGACTTTGGTTTGAAGCACATAAAGGCCGTCGACTCTTGGAACTTGAAGCATGAGATCGTCTTTGGTGTACAAAATCTGGATGTCCTCGTTTTTAAGGGCCACCGCTTCCTTGTTGGTGAACACCACTGTCATGTTGTTGTCGGTGATTTGTGAGACGGACAGCAAGTTGGCTGCGAAGGAGGGCATGTACACCACCTTTTGAAGGTTGACGACCTTCTCCGCACCATTCACGTTGAACGTGATCACCTTGTTCCCTTCGCCCATGGCTTGGACGACGCCGCCGTTTGTACACTTGATGCGCATGACAGATTCGGCCATGGAGACAAATCCACCCTTCTCTTTTGATGAGTGGTGGTTGGTGCCCGAGTCAAGGGCGAATGCCCCGGGCCTAAGGATCGCTGCTCCCTTCATAGGTAGCCCCCTAGCCATCATGTTGGTGAGCTCCTTCTTCTCCTTTCCACCTTTGGTCCCGCCTTCTTTCTTGGGACTACGGCAGTCCCTAGCCCAGTGCCCAGCCTTGCCACAGTTGTGACAGTTGCCAGGCTTCTTGGAACTCTTCGCGCCACCATTGCCTTTCCCTCCACCGCCACCGCTTTTGCTGTTGCCTTGACTGGAGCGAAAGCTTGCACCTTGTCCACCAAAGCGAGAGGCATAGGCTGAAATGTTTGCCTCACTGCCACTGCGTTGCATGGACTCGTTGCAGACGTGTTTGGCAACAGCCTCATACGTCAGATCTGCCTCCTTCCAACCGCCAAATATGGTGATCAAGGACCCCCAGCTTTCCGGCAGCGCCATTAGAAGGATCATGGCACACATGTTGGAGTCAAGATTCCATTCCATTTGCTGGACCTCTTGCAGCACGTTGTCGAACGACTGCAAAAATGCGGGTATCGATTCTCCTTCGCTCACCCTCATCGACATCAACCTTTGGAAGATGAAGAGTCGCTTTGCTAGGGCGTTTGATTGATGCACGCGTGCAAGTTTTGCATAGGCCTCGGCAGCCAACGTGCATCCTGTGATGTGGGAGTGTTGAGTCTCGTTGATGGATGTCACAAGAATGGCGAGAGCCATGCTGTTCTTCATCGTCCATGCTGCAAGGTCAGCCGCATGCGTCGTCACGGTCGCATCGGCGGGTGCTGTCTCCATCCCTTTTAGGATGTCGAGGTAGCCACGCACGTTCATGACAATCTCAAACTGCCATTTCCACAAGGGAAACCCTGTCCCCATGAATTTGGACACACCCGCCTCAAGGCGGGCTTGAGTCGGATCCGCCATTTCCTGCGGTTTCTCGTCTTCTATGCTTCGCTGCTACTCTGCTTCGTTGAGGCCGATGAGGCTGATGAGGCTGCTGACTACGACTGTTGTCAAAAGGTGCAGTTGGTTCCGTTGCATACCCCTCCCACCGATGATCGCCTAAGGTGATGGTGCTGTCGTGAGAGAATGGACTCGGGGTCGTACCACCTTCTAAAAAGGGGTAGAGCTTAATCCCGTTGGGGCTCGAGGGTCATGTCCAACATGGAAAGAGCTGTTCCTCGTCCCCTAGTCCGCCACGTGCGCGCACCCTACCTGAAGAAGCCGATGGAGCCGATGGAGCTGATGGAGCCGTCCGATGGTCGTGTCCCTGTTGTACCTGTGCGCCCTGCAAGACCACGCGCTAGTCGGTCTTGGAAGCGTGCCTTAGAACCAGAAGTGTGGGCCCATAACCCTTTGTCAATGCGCCGGATAGCAACGGTCTAGAAAACGGGTCTCGACATGGGAGGCCGCAACCCGCTCTTGGTATTGCAACCAAGATAGCATATCACCCTCGAACGAGGGATCCACACTTTAGGTTCGTTTGGTTGCAACCTCACAAAGTCCGCATGTTGGTCTTTAGTGTCTACCTTTGGTTGGACACTCTGTGAGGAGTCTCAAAGGCAAGAACTATAAATGGATGCATGCAAGGTACAAGCTTTTATACTTGTAGAGATTTTGCTAAAGCTTCTGCTTTTAGTGGCTCCACTGGAGCCAACCTCAACCTACAGTCCTACTTGGCGCGTCCTTAGACCGCCAAGTGTCATCCTCAAGGCAGGCTCTAGTCAGCTTCCTAGAAGCTTCCTGTCCCAGTTTTGGCCACAAAGAAAACTGCGGCCGTCACGGGGTTTGAACCCGCTACCTCTCGTTTGAGACTCCGGTGCCTAATCAACCAAGCCAAAAAGGTATGGTTCCTATGATGAGCCACAGGGGACATACCCATTATGGGCAGTGCATTCCTGGCCCATCTCAGAGCAGACCAAGGGGACATACTCCATAGAGCAGTGCATGCCTTGTCTGTATGTGTAGCTAGCCAGCTAGGCAGTGGACAAGGTGCATACTATTTCAACAAGATGCGTGGTCACCAGTACAATGCTGAAGGCCGTCGCTTAGGAGCATGCTGCTGATCTCCTGGTTCCAGCGCCGAACGAGTGCTTCAGGCCGTAGAGGGCCTTCCGTAGCCGGCAGACTCCTCCAGTGCCATCGTTGAAGCCTAGAGGCTGCACCATGTAGAGCTCCTCGCCCTCCAGTGAACCATGGAGGAAGGCGTTGCTCACGTCCATCGGATGCAGCTCCCACCCATGCTGAGCAACCAGACTGAAGAGCGCTCGACTCGTGGAGAATCGGCCAACTGGGGCAAAGATCTGGTTGTAATCGACCCAAGGGACCTGAGCAAACCCCTTGGCTGTGAGGCGGGCCTTGTACTTGTCCAAGGACCCGTCGGGCTTTCATTTGCGCCGAAAGACCCACTTGGCACCAATGGCCTTCCGACCTGGAGAAAGGTCGACGAGGTCATACACATGGTGCTGTCGGATAGTAGCGAGGTCGTCAGCGCAAGCAGCATCCCAGTGTGCGTCCTCAGGAGAGGCTCGAGCCTCACGGAGTGTGGCTGGGTCCTCCGGGCGTGCTATGGAGCTGAGTAAGAGAGCGTGTGTGTCTCGATCTCCATGTGGGATGCGTGCGAGTGCAGCCATGAGAGCATGCCGATGCTTGTGATGGAGCATGGCGTAGCCCAGTGCAGAGCCAGGGTGAAGGTCTGCGATGACAGCCGAAGTGGTCGGGCCAAGGGCCTTGGTGCCAGGGTCCCCACTCAAGACCGTAGGAGTGGAAGAGACACGTGGAGCGACAGGGGGCTGAGACTCCACAGGGCGAGGTATTGCGGTCTAAACGCTAACCGACGGCCTGGGTCGGAGGTTGCTGCCTGGGCCACGCGTGTAGCGCGGTAGGGCAGGAGACAGCACCGAGTCTGACGGGCCGGCGGAGGTGGACAGGGCTGTTGGGCCGGACGGACCAGTGGACGCGACTGGGGCTGTCGGCCCGGAGGGGCCAGCAGGTGTGACTGGGGCGGCTGGCCCGAAGGGGCCAGCGGACGTGACTGGGGCCGCTAGCTCGGAGGGGCCAGCGGGCACGACTGGGGCGGCAGGCCCGGAGGGGCCAGCGGATGCGACTGGGGCCGCTGGCTCGGAGGGGCCAGCGGGCACGACTGGGGCGGCTAGCTTGGAAGGACTGGTGGAAATGACTAGGGCGACTGGCCTGGAGGGACCAGTGGACACGACTGGGACCGCCGGCCTGTAGGGGCTAGCGGGCGCGTTTGGGGCTGCCGGCCTGGAGGGGCCAGCGGACGCATCTGGGACTGTCGGCCCGGAGGGGCCAGCGGTCGCATCTGGAACCGTCGGTCCCGTGGGGCCAACGGGCGCGACAGGGGCTACTGGCTTAGAGGGACTAAGTGATGTGCCACCCAGAAGCGGCAGGACGGAGGACGGACTCACCACTCCCCCATGCGACGGGAGGGACACCGACGAGCCGGAACAAACAAGATCGCGTGAAAACAGCTCCTCAAAGAAGAGGGCATCGTGAGACTCGACGATGTAGTGTCGAGAGGGATCCCAGAAGCGCCAAGCCTTGGACTGACGAGAGACATTGAGAAAGATGCAAGGAATTTCGCGCGGGGCGAGCTTGTCGTCTTGCTCAGGGGCGGGCATCCAGACAATGGCCACACAACCCCACACGCGAGTAGGACGGAGGTCGGCTCGCTGACCGCACCAGTGCTGGTACGGCGTGGACTGGCGGGAAAGGGATTTGTGAGGAATCCGGTACCGGACCCATGTCATGTACGCCATGGCTTCAAAGTAGAATCCATCGTAGAGGCAAGACTCAACCCGCATGGTGTGGACGGCATCGGCCATGGTACAGTTCCACCTCTCCGAGACGCCGTTCTGGACAGGCGTGTAGGGCGCGGGCGTCTCATGGTGGATACCACGGGAGGCAAGAAACGTCATGGTCTCGCCCATGTACTCACCACCGCGATCGGAACGAAAGCGGTGAAGAGGTTGACCACACTCGCGCTCCGCAACAACAAGCCAGTCCTAAATGGCATGGGCGACATCGCTCTTTTGCCGAAGGCAGAAGACAAAGTGGTAGCGAGAGTAGTCGTCAATGAGGGTGAGGACACAACTGCCATGCTCTCCGACGGACTCGGTAGGGAGAGGACCCATGACGTTGGAATGGACCAGGTCAAGAGAGGCGGATGCACGGGAGTAGGATAAAGGGTATGTGGACCGGTGCATCTTGCCCTAAGCGCAATCAACGCACTCCGTGGGACACGGCAAAGGGAAATTCTTAAGGTAAAGTCCCTTGGCCGACTGGGTGCGGAGCATGCTGTCGACGACAGCAGAGTGGACGTGGCAAAGGCGGCGGTGCAAGAGACGGGTGTGCTGCCGAGAAAGCGTGCTGGTGACAAGCACATGGCCTGCGGTGGCCGACGAGGAGGTGACAGAGGGAGAGGAAGACAGACCAGGCACGTGCCACAGGTTGCCACTGGCGGTGGCGTGGAGAACGACAAGACCGGACATACGCAACGACACAGTGCCAACACCACGCGAATGCACAATGTCCATGCTCATGCGGTCAAGGGCAGTAAGAGACAGGAGGCTGAGCTCAAGACGGGGGACGAAAATGACATCGCTCAGGAAGACATCATCGGCAGGACCACGGAAACGAACGACACCAACGTCGCGGACAGGTAACACGTGGCCGTAGCCCGTCCGGACCCCGCAGACATGGCCAACAGAACCAAGCATACTGAAGGCCTCGCGAGAGGCCATCATGTGATGCGTGGCCCCGGAGTCAATGGTCCAGGTCTCGGCCGGGTCGTGGACCGGAGTCGCTAGATCGCTATCATTCACATGACAGCAAGCAAGAGACGCGGACGCGGTGGAAGGGGGTGCAAAACAAGGCTGCCAATCATCAAGCTACGCGATGTCGTCATGGAGGGGGATAGGGGAGACCATGGGAGACGGCAAGACAGACGAGGAGGAAGGGCACGACCGCAACTCAGTCTCAGTCATGCAGGGTGAGGGGGTCAAGCAGGAGGTGGCACAACTCGCAATTCCCTGGGGGGGAGGGCGAGATAGGCCGAGCTGGAGTTGAATGAACTGCTCCAACTGTCGCTCACGCATGGACGGCCCGAAAATGTAGACGGAGTGCGGAGTGACGGCGCTAGAGCCCGGATAGAAGGAAGAATGCCCTGGTGAAGGGAACGGCGGCGTCGACGGCTACGAATGATGTTGCTAAGGAGCTGGCGTCTGTGGGGCCGGGGTCGCGGTCGGAGGAGTGGAGCTGTTGGACGGGGTCGAGGCGTTGGAGGCGGCGACAGTGACGGCGGCAGAGGCAAGACGACGCTCCCACTGGCGACGCATGGTGGCGATGACACGAGCCTCCTCCGTCAGTAGCGGGCACGTGTACCACCCATGCCCTAGCTGGCCAGAGTTGTGGCAAACCGAGCCAGTGCCACTGGACCCACTTGACTGTTGCTACTGCTGTTGTTGCTGACCCTTGCCCTTCTTGCCCGGACGCTCCTTCTTTCCCGGCAATGAGGAGCTGGTGGAAGTTGCTGCTGCTGGGGAGGCGACGGCCACCGAGGCGACGGCAGGTGAGGCGAGGGCGTGTGTGCACTGGAGGCGGAACTCCAGATGAGCTTCCTCAATCCTGAGTAAGAGGTCATATGCCCATGGCATGAGGGTGCCCTGGGCCACCATGGTGGAGAGGACCTCCTGGGAGTAGTGGATGAAGATTTCCGCGTACGCACTGGTGGCACCGCACTTGATGGTGAGGAGCGCGGTGAGAGGGGGTGGAGCAGAGGTGCCGAGGCGACGGAGGATGTCCTCAGCCCGTTGCCAGATGCGGTGACTGTCTCGGTCTCTCCCATGTGCAGGGAGTTGAAGTCTCGTAGTAGATGGCTGGTCTCAGCCTCTCTGGATAGACGATGGGGTCGAGTGAGAACATGCCATGCGGCAGTAGGGTCTGGTGTCTCGCCATAGGTGAAGTCGCCGAGGAAGGGCTCTAGGGCTAGGCGGGACGTCAGAGGAGCAACGGGGACGAGAGCGCGTGCGGCGCAACCAGCGTCATAGAGCTGGTCGGCCGGGGTGGAGTCATACGGAAGGGTGTAGTATGCCCACAAGCCCTCACCCTGCACCCAGATGCGGAAGCTGAGCTCCGAGCTTTGAAACTGCTCGCCGGCCTGGAGTGGCGGGGGCTGCGTCTCAAAGTCCTTGGGCCTACGACCGCCCAGAGTGGGGCCAAGGACTAAGGTCACAGTTTGCCACTGGCGCTGAGTCTGTAGCTGCGCAAGGTAATGCGTAGCAACAGACACAGCGCGGCTTGCGTGCCCAGGAGGGATGAAAGGCAGCGGGCCACTAGTGTGAGTCCGAGAGGCCGACGGCTGTAGTGGCGCAAGCTGTTACGTCAAAGCGGTAAGCAATTGTTGGATGGCGGCTAAGGGGTCGGAGGCGTCAGCGACGGAGCCTGTGGACTACTGTTGCTGCTATTGCTGCTGGTGTAGCTGCTGGTGCAGCTGTTGGTGCAGCTGTTGCTGCTACTGCAGCTGTTGTTGCTACCGCATCTGCTGCTGCTCTGGTGGCTGCTGCAGCTATTGCAAGAAAAGGGGGGGGGGTAACCCCCCTTGGGGTCCCCCCAACGAAGGAGGATCCCTCCCTAGTGGGGCTGTTAGCCATGGTCTTGGTGCCCCTTTCTCCGTTTTTTCCTCTATAGTTTTTGTGTACTGCTGATGTCAACAGTGACTTCAGCCTAGGACGGTTGACATCAGCAGCTGTTGCTTGCGTTATCTGCTGCTGCTGCTATGGAGTTTCTTCCCCCCTCCTCCCTTTTTTGTGTGTGTTGATGATGTCAGCAGTGACGTCAGCAGTCTCGTCAACAGAAGGCTTCTGATGTCAGCAGCGGTTGTTGCTGGAGCCACTTCTGTGCGACTGCAGTTACTACTACTGCTGCTGTTGCTACTACCACTGCTGCTGCTGATCTGCTGTTGCAGCAACTGCTGCGGCTACTACTGCTGCCGCTGCTGCGGTTGTTGGTATAGTTGCGGAGGCTGCAACTACTGTAGATGCTCCTACTGCTGCTGCTGCTGTTGCTGCTTCTGCTGTTGCTGCTGCTAAGCTGCTGTGTGCTGCTGCGACTACTGTTGTGGTTGTGGTGGTGGCGGTAGCCACGTCAATGCTGTTGACAGGGTGGGGGATTATTTTTCTCCTTCATTTTTTTTCCTTTCCTTTCGCTTGTCACAGCGAGCTCATTGCTCGCTGCAAGCAGCATGCTGCAAGCAGTGAGCTCGCTGCTCGTTGTGAGCAGCAAGCTTGCTGTCAGCAGCTTGCTGCTCGGTGCGAGCAAAGGGCTACAGGCAACTGCAGCTGTCGCTACTGCTGCTGTTGTTCGCTGCTGTTTTTGCTCGCTGTTGCTGTTGTTGCTTGCTGGTGCTGCTACTATTGTTGCTCGTTGCTGCTGCTGCTGGCTGCTGCTGTGGGCTGCTGTTGTTGCGAGCTGCTACGAGCTACTGCTGCTGCTGGTAGTTGCTGCGCACCGTTGCTTGCTGCCATTGATTGCTGCTGCTGCAAGCTGCCGCTACTGCTGTGGGCTGATGCGGCAAGCCACTCCACCTGGAGGACGTCACCACATGCGTCGATGCCAGCAAGCGCCTGACGTGGCCTGCCGCTCACCTCCTCGCGTCCAACGTGGGGGTGAGTGCTCCCGGATAAAATCCGGCAGCATTTCCCCTGGCCTAGTGGCCGTGGGAAAGTTCTTCACGCCACCACCAGGCAGGTCAATGCTGTTCGGAAAAATCCGGCAGCATTTTCCCTGCACTGGCACAAATGGGGGTCCGCCGACGTAGTTAGGCACATGTACGCCAGTCGTCTGCTGCTGCTGCTACGTTGTGGCTCTGATACTAAAATGGAAACTACACTAGAGCGCAGGCTGGGGCAGTGGCGGTGTTGATGCAGCGTGCGGGCTTCCACGCAAGTTGCTTAGTCTGCTGCGCCCTCAGTCTGCTTTTCTAGAGTTGAAGTCTGAGTGCTCTGGATTGGTTACTCAGAAACGCACGCGCCAGTGTTAGCGGCAGAAAGCAGCTCAAAACTGGAAGTAACTGATTAGGAGTGAAGAATGAGCAACAATGGGAGACCCCTCCAAGTTCTAGCTCCCCTCCACTAGTGTAGAACTTGTTACTCAGCTAACCAGCCAATCAGGAAATAGTCCTTGACCTATTCTCGGGCAGGTAGGGTTTTCTCGGTGAGCCCTACCAGATGCCCGATAGCCCAAAACCCGGGCGTCATCTGTTTTGCCTAAAAATTGGACCATACCATAATACCAACGCCACAGTCGTGCGGTCTGAATCAGCTAGAAAAAGAACAGCAAAGAGTTATGGCTGCCCGAACCTAGGCAGTGCCTATGACGGCCCATGATGCCAAAAAGTGCCATGCAGCAAGAGACATGGACCCTAGGCAGAGCATGATGCTGGAGACGCAATGGCACAATCATAATTGGTGCTGGGTTCATGAAGACAGCATCTGCGGTGGCAGTGACCGCCGGTGGCCCGACGGCGAAGGAGGCCTGCCGATGGAGTTGAGCACGTTGCCGGAGGGAGGAGGCTCCAGCAAACTGCGAGTAGGCCTCAGCGTGTGTCGGCTCCACCGGACGACACTCCAACAACGTCGAGTCTCGTCGTCAGTCATCTGCACACCGGAGTACACAAGCCGGGAGGATACAACAGAGCACAATGAAAGATGCACAAAAACCAACAAGGTCTGCCAATGGAGCTGAGCACATAAGAGCGAGTAGGCTCCAACAAGATGCGTGTAGGCGTCAGCGTGCGTTAGCTCCACCAGACGACACTCCAGCAGCGTCATGTCTCGCCGTCATTCATCTGCATGCCGATGTACTCAAGCCGGGAGGACACAATAGAGTACAGTGAGAGATGTGTGAAAAACCAACACTTCCTCGTGACTCACAAGCGCAGTGCACATGGACGGGCAGAGAACACAGAGGCCAAGCGGACAGGTGTAGAGAGAGAAGACCTCAAGGACGCACACCAACCGCGCTCACAACCTTCTTTAACAAGTCACGCTTTAATGCCTTGGTGAAGAAGTCAGCCACTTGCTGTGCTGACTCAGTCCACACGATGCTGATGCTGCCGCCATGCAACAATGAATGCACATAGTAATACTTGACATGTAGGTACTTTGTGGGAGTGTGATGCACACCGTCATTGTCAGCAATGGCCATGGCACTCTCATTGTCACAGTGCAACGTGATGGACGGGACTGAGTGACGCAACTTGGACAACAGGCAACGCAGGCACACACTCTCATATGCACCAGAACCAAGGGCCACATACTCAGCCTCAGCAGTGTTGTGTGCAATGCAGCCTTGCTTGTCGTTGCGCCAGGAAACAGCCGTGCTGCCGACCATAAAGATCTAGCCAGTTCGACTCTTACTCCGGACTGCCTGGCCAGTCACTGTCTGTATAGCCTACCGCAACAACGGACGGCTGTCGATGAAGTATGAGGCCTCGCCGTGGGGTCGAGACGACACAGCCCGGTACCCAAACCGCAACCACAAAGTGGAGGTGACGCAGCTCTTGAGAGAACTTGGCTAGTAGGTTGACGGCGAACGCAATGTCTGGTCGTGTCGTCGTCGCCAGGAACATCAGTGACCCGATGACAAGTAGATACGTGGTCACATCGATTGGCTCCCCCACAACGGCTGGATCGGTGCTCTCGAGCTTCGCCTGTCCATCGGGTGACATGGGTGAGGATACTCTCGGTACAAGGGAGAGGTCTTCAGCGAACTGCCGTGACAAATTTTGGATGTAGGCGGCCTGATGAACGTACAGGATACCCAAGGAGCGATCATGCTCAAGCTCCATGCCCCGAAAGACTCAAGTTGACCCGAGGTCCTTCATCTGGTAGGCGGCATGCAACAGGTCCTTGAGTCGTTGGATGGCAGCTGCATCCGGTGCTGTGACGCGATGAGCAGGTTGTCGACATACACCAGGACAGCGACCTAAGTCTAGCCTCGCGGACTAATGAACAGTGTGGGATTGGTAGTGCTACGAAGGAGACCGCCGCTGATAAGCGTACAACTGATCTCCTGATTCCAGCAGTGGGGTGACTACTTCAGGCCATAGAGGGCCTTCCGCAGCTTCCAGACCTTGCCGGAGCCATTGTCGAAGCCGGAAGGTTGCGTCATGTACAGTTCGTCGTCGTCAAGTGAGCCATGTAGAAAGGCGATGCTTACATCCATCTGGTGCAGCTCCCACCCATGTTGGGCAACCAGGCTGAACAAAGCCCGGCTAGTGGAGAACCGACCGACCGGGGCAAGGATCTGGTCATAGTCCATCCCAGAGACCTAAGCAAATCCCTTGGCCGTAAGACGGGCCTTGTACTTGTCCAAAGACCCATCCGGCTTGCACTTGCGCCGGAGGATCCACTTGGCGCCGATGGCCTTTCTGCCGAGGGGAAGGTCGACAAGCTCGTAGATGTGATGTTGCAAAATGGCGGCAAGCTTGTCAGCGTATGTAGCCTCCCAGTGTGCGGCCTCGGGAGACGCCCGAGCCTCACTTAGGGTGGCTGGATCCTCTGGGCGTTCTGTGGGTTGGACTGTGAGTGCGTGTGCGTCTCACGCTCCAGGTGGTGTACTTGTGAGGGTGGCTGTGACGGCATATCGATGCTCCTCATGGAGCATGGCGTAGCCCAAGGCTTACCTCCTATGTAGGTTAGTGATGACTGCCAAATTGGCCAAAGCAAGTGCTTTGGTTCTCGGGTCCCCACTCACGACTGTGGGAGTGGGTCTGTCGGGAGGCAGAGAACCTCGTTGGGTGACAGGGGGTTGTGGCGCGATGAGGCACGAGGCGACAACCTGTGTGCTCACTGATGGTCAGGGTCGGAGACTCCTGCCCGGGCCACGTGCTGACGCAGGCGGTGCGGCCGGCTTGGAGGTGCCAGCGAATGCATGTAGGACAGTTAGCTCGGAGGGGCTGGCGGACTCGAACGGGGCAACCGGCACAGAGGTGCCATCGGACTCAGATGGGACAGCTGGCGAACATGGACGGGGCAGTCAGCGCAGAGGTGCCAACAGACGTAGATGGGGCAGCTGGCCCAAAGGGGCTGGTGGACACGGACGGGGCAGCCAATGTAGAGGTGCCAGCGGTCGCAGATGGGGCACCTTGCCTAGAGGGGCTGGTGGACATAGATGGGGTAGCCGTCGCAAAGGTGCCACCGGACATAGATGGGGTAGCTATCTCAGAGGGGCTGTCGGACACAGACAGGGCAGTTGGCACAGAGGTTCTAGTGGATGCAGATGGGGCAGCTTGCCAGGAAGGGCTGGCGGACACAGACGGGACAGCTAGCGTAGAGGTGCCAGCGGGAGCAGATAGGGCAATTGGCTTGGAGGGACTGGCGGACATAGATGGGGCAGCCGGCGTAAAGGTGTTAGCGGACACAAATGGGGCAGCTGGCCTGGAGGGGCTGGCGGACACGAACATGGCAGCTAGTGTAGAGGTGCCAGCGGGCGCTGGCGATGTGACACCCGGATGCGGCTGGACGAAGGACGGACCCACCACTCCCCCACGCGATGGGAGGGAAATCAATGCGCCGGAGCGAATGAGGTCGGAGGGAAATAGGTCCTCAAAGAAGAGGGCATCGTGGGACTCGACGATGGAGTGCCAGGATGGATCCCATAAGCGCCATGCCTTGGACTGCCGCGATACGCCAAGAAAGGTGCAAGGCTCAAGTTTGCCGCCTTGGTGTGGGGTAGGCAGCCACACGATGGCTAAGCAGCTCTAGACGCGAGCCGGCCGAAGGTCGGCACGCTCGCCACACCAGTGTTGCTATAATGTGGACGGACGGGAAAGAGGTCCCTGGGGAATCTGGTTCCATACCCACATCGTGTAGGCCATGGCTTTGAAGTAGAAGCCATCGGAAACACAAGACTCGACACGCATGGTGCGGACAGCGTCGGCCATGGTGCGGTTCCACCGCTCAGAGATGTTGTTCTGGGCTGGCGTATAGGGCACCGACGTCTCATGATGGAGAGTGTGGTCTCCCCCATAAACTCACCACTGCGTTCAGAGCAGAAGCGACGGAGAGGGAAACCACACTAGCGCTCAGCACAGACGAGCCAGTCTCGAATGGCGTGGGCGACATCGCTTTTTTGTCGAAGACAGAAGACCCAGGGGTAGCAAGAGTAGTCCTCTGTGAGGGTCCAGACATAACGTCCGTGCTCCCTAATGGACTTTGTCGGGAGGGGGCCCATGACATCAGGGTGGACCAAGTCTAGAGGGACGGACGCACGTGAGGAAGACAGAGGGTAGATGGACCAATGTGTCTTTCCCTAAGCACACTCAATGCACTCCGTAGGACACAGAAGGGGGGAAAAGGTTGGGTCAAGGCCCGTGGCGGGCTGCATGCGGAGTATTCAATCCTCAGCAGTAGAGTGGACGTGACAGAGGCAGCGGTGCAGGAGACGTTCGTGCTTTGGAGAGTGTGGGCTGGTAACAAACACGAGGCCTATGTTGGCCAATGGGGAGGGGATGGAGGGAGAAATGGACAAGCGCGGCACTTGCCACAAGTTGCCACTGGCAATGGCATGCAAGACGACACGACCGGATGGGCGCAACAACGTAGTGATAAAACCACGTGAGTGCAGTACGTCCATGCTCATGCGGTCAAGGACCGTGACGGACAACAGGCTGAGCTCAAGACCAGGGACAAAGATGACATCAGTCACGAAGACATCCCCAGTGGGACCTCGGATACAAAAAACACCGACGCCGCGAATGGGTAAAACCTTACCAGAGCCTGTCCGAATCCTAGAGACATTGGTAACGGAGCCAAGGACACTGAAGGCCTCGCTCGAGGCCGTCATGTGATGCGTGGCCCCAGAGTCGATGATCCAGGTCTCGGCTAGATCCTAGACCGGTGTCGCCAATTTGCTAACAGTGGCATGGCAATGGGCGAGGGATGCAGACGCGGTGGACGGGATTGCAAATGAGGACTGCCAGTCATCCAGCCATGCGACATCCTAGTAAAGAGGAGCTAGTGAGGAGGGCACGACAGAGAACGGAACATACAAAGGTACAGGGCACGACCATAGTACAAACTCTATCATGCATGGCAGGGTAGGGGTACCAGCAATGATGCAACTCGCACTTCCCTGGGAGGAGGGCGAGGCATTCCAAGCTGGAATGCGATGAACTTCTCCAACTGAAGCTCTCTGGTGGAGGGCCCAAAAGAGTAGACGGACTACGACGTGGTGGTACCGGAGGCTGGGAAGGAGGAGGGCGGCGCCAGTGACGGAGGAGCGGGCGCCGACGGCTATGTATGAAGTTGTGGCTGAGCTGTCAGAGGGTGCAAGGGAGCGAGCGTTGTGGACATAGCAGGTGCAACAACAGTCATGGCAGCAGTGGCAAGGCGGCGCTCACGTTGGCGACACATGGTGGCGATGACGCGCGCCTTGTTTTTCGGGAGCGGACACGTGTACCGTCCGTTTCTAGCCTAGCCACAGCTATGGAAAACTAAGCTGCCACCACTCAATCCACTCGACTACTGTTGTGGGCCCTTGCCCTTCTTGCTCCCATGTTTCTTCTTGCCAAAGGATGAGGTGCCAGATGTTACAAATGCTACAGGGTCGGCAACAACCAATGAGGCGATGATAGGAGAGGTGAGGGCCTCCGTCCGTTAGATGCAGGACTCCTGACAAGCCTCCTCGATGCGGGGAAAGAGCTTGTATGCCCAGGGCATGAGGGTGCCCAGGGCATCCATCACAGCAAGAACCTACTGGGTGTAATGGACAAACATGTCGGTGAATGCATTGGTTCCGCCGCGCTTGATGGTGAGGAGCGTGGATACAGGGGTGGGTGCCGCGGTTCCCATGCGGCGAAGAATATCCTCCGCCCGTTGCCAGTATGAGGTGACCGTCTTGGTCTCCCCCATCTAGAGGGAGTTGAAATCCCAAAGCAAGCGGCTGGTCTTGACCTCGCTGAAAATTTGATGAGGGCGCGTGAGGATGTGCCACGTCGTTTCGGGGTCAGGGAGGCTGCCAGTGGAGAAGTCACCAAGGAAGGGATTGAGAGCAAGACGCGAGGCCGGATGGGCGACAGGAAAGAGGGCACATACAGCACAACCAGCATCATAGACCTAGTTGGCCTGGGTGGAGTCGTAAGGAAGGGTGTAGTATGGCCACAAGCCCTCACCCTGCGCCCAGATGCGGAAGCTGAGCTCCCAGCTCCGAAACTGCTCTCCAACCTGAAGAGACAGGGGCGGGGTTTCAAACTCCTTTGGCCTACGACTAGTTCCCAAAGCGGGGCCTAGGACTGAATACATAGTCTGGCTTTGGTGCAGGGTATGATACTGTGCCAAGTACTGGGTAACAAGGGAAACGGCGGGACTAGCATGCCCAAGTAGAAGGAAGGGAAGCGACTGCTGATGTTGTTGCAGCTATAGTTGCCGCTGTAACGGCTACTTTTATGAAAGTTGTGTCAGCGGTTGTAGTGCTGCTAGCTGTTGCATCAGTGTTGCGAGCTACTAGCGTTTGGCGGCTAGCGGATCTGTCAAGCCCGTAATGCCAACGACAGGGCCTGCAGGGTGTTAGTACTCCTGCGATTGTTGTTGTTGCTGCTGTTGTGGTTACTTCTGCTGTTGTTGATGCTACAGTTGTTGCGGCAGCAGCTTCTGTTGTTGATGCGGCTTCTGTTGTTGCCGTTGTAGCGGCAACTGGTACGGCAGTTATTGTTGTTGTTGCTGCTCCTGCTGTTGTTGCTACAGCGGCTACTACTGCTCTTGCTACCACTATTGTAGTGGCTGCTACTACAGCAGCTACTACTGCTATTGCTATTGTTGCTACATTAGTGGCTACTGTTGTGATAGTTGCTGTTGCTGCAGTAGCGGCAAATGCTGCTACTGTTGTTGCTGTTGTAGCTTCTGCAGAAAAGGGCGGGATTGGGTTCTCCAGTAGAGGAGGAACCCTCCCCACTCTCCTCCATGGTCCCCCGTGTTTAGCTCCCCCTTTTTTGTTTTTTTGTTTTTTTTGTTGTTTTTTTGTTGTTGTTGTAGGTGTTGATCTCAGCAATGATGTAAGCACTGACGTCAGTTGGTGTTGGCTGATGTTGTTGTGGCAACTACTACTATAGCTACTGTTAGTATAGCTATCACTACTACTACTGATGTCAGCGGTGACATGAGAAATGACATCATTGCACTGTTGCTGCGCACTGCGCTACTTCTACACGTTGTTGCTATAGTCGATGCTGCGTTGCACCGCGGCACGCCGCTGTCATTGTTGCTGCTACAGCAACTGCGCTGCTGCGTGCTGCACCTATTATTGCTAGTGCAACCGGTGCCGGTGGTGCTCCGCAGCGCTGTTGCGTGCTATTGCTACTGTAGTAGCTACTCTTGGTAGTACGTTGTTACACGCTAGTACTACTACTACAGCTGTGTTGTTGTGTGCTGCTGCGGCTGTTGCTGCCGCAACTACTGTTGTTGTGCTGCTGCATGCTACAGCTACTGTTATGACTGTGCTGCTATGCACAACTATTGATGATGTAGCAGTTGCAGTTGTAGCAGATGTTGCAAGGGTTGGGGTTGTGCCCCCGCTCTGGACTATGATCTTCTCGCCTTTTTTATTTTCATTTTCTTCTCTATCTTGTCACCATGTGTTGTTGCAGCTGCTACTCACTACTATAGGTGCTTGTTTTTATAGCTGCTCGCTGCTGTTGCTGCTACTGCTCGTTGCTGCTGCTACTTGACCCTGTTGCTAATGCTCGCTGCTGCTACCTGCTGCGAGTGCTACTAGCCGTTGCTCGTGCAGCTCGCTTCCGCTACTATTGGCTACTGCTGCTGCCACTTCGAGCTGCTCCTGCTACAAGCTGCTGCTGCTAGTGCTCATTGCTGCCGTAGCTCATTGCTGCTGCCTGCTGCACACTGCTTTTTCTTGCTACTCGTTGCTCGCTTCTTCTTGCTACTTGCTGCTGGTGCCAGTTGTGGCTGTTGCCTGCTGCCACTATTGCTGCTTGTTGCATCAGCTGCTGCTTGCTGCTGTAGCTACTACTTGATAGTTGCGTGTTGCTTGCTACATGCTTCTTGCTACATGTTACTGCTGGTGCTTTGCTGGCAACAGCACCACCGTCACTTTCCTAGAAGTGTCTCCGCCACATGCATCGGCACCGCTCTGGCGCCAATCGGACACGCCGGTCGCGAGTCCACCACTGCTACCACCACCATGGGGTCCGTGCTGTCAAAAACATTTCAGGAGCATTTCCCCTGCATTGGGAGCGTTTTGAAGACGCCACCCAGCGGGTCAATGCTACCGTAATAATTCCGACAGCATTTCCCCTACACGGACCCGTTCTAGGGACCGCCGGTGTTGACTGGATCTGTTTGCCGGTATTTTACTGCTTCTGCTGCGCACTGGCTCTGATACCAAGCTAGAAATCCTAATGCAGCAGGTTGGGGCATTAGCGTTGTTGATGCAGCATACGGAATCCCACGCTAGTTGCTTAGGCTACCCTCTAAGTCTGTTGCACCAGAGTCGAAGTCTGAGAGCTCTGGTGATGTTACTCATAAACGTGTGCACCAAAGTTAGCGGTAGACAACAGCTAAAAAAGGAAATGACTGATAGGAAGTAAGAATAGGCAACAATGGGAGACCCCTCCAAGTTCTAGCTCCTCCTCAGCTCTGTAGAGCTTGTTACTCAGTTTCTAAGCCAATCAGAAAAATGACCTATTTTCTGGCAGGCAGGGTTTTTTCTGTGAGCCTTGCCAGACAGCCAACACCCAAAAACCTGGGTGTCGTCTGTTTTTCCTGAAAACTGGACCATACCATAATACGCACGTTGCAAACGCATTCGTGCAGTCAGAATCGCCTGGAAAAACAGCAACAATGAGTGAAAGCCACCTGAACCCATGCGGCGTCTACACTAGTCCCCGCTCCTAACGGTGCCCGAATAACATGAAACTTGGACCCTAAGCAGAGCATGGCGCTGCAGATGCAATAGCGAAGTCAGACCCAGCACTGGACACGTGCAGACAGCATATGCAGCGATAGTGACCGCCGGCGACACGGCCGCCGAGGAGGTCTGCCGATGGAGCTGAGCACGTTGGAGGGAGGAGGCTCCAGCAAGATGCGTGTAGGTGTCTCTCCATCATTCATCTGCACGCCGATGTACACAAACCAGGAGGATACAACAAAGTACAATCAAAGATGCGTGAAAAACCAACATTCTTGACCCGCAACTGATGCACAACCGTTCAGGCACACCAACATAAAGGAAAATGGACACAAACAAGTAGATGTGATGGACAACAAACTACGGACAGTGACTGGTGTGAGCGTTGCACTAGTGGACAACATGATAGATGTAGCTATTCCTTTTAGCACACGTAGCATGAGATATAAGAGGACAGCGTGTGGGGAGATGCCCACAATACACACACCATGAATCAAGATTTGGCACACCAGTGAGTGCGGCTCTTGGTCATGCGTGATGCATACCTTCCCGCCAATGGAGGGTTCAGCCCAGCCTCTGGGCAAAACTGGCGGCTGCTACTCACAGTGGCACAAATCGAATATGGCTAGGTGACCCCCTAAGGATCAGCACCTGGTTTCCAGCTCCCCCAAAAACCCACAAACAAATTGCAGATAGCTCTGGCATCCTAAAGAATCAAACAGCTAGAGCTCCCCACGAGCAACGCCAATAGTTAGAATCAAATGGATCATGGGAGCACCCACCACATCTTGAGTGTGTGCAGCTGTTATCAAAAGAGGGCACGAGCTCCATCATGAATAGCTCCCATCTTGTGGGGTTGATCTCCAACGCAGTCACAACACTCAAGCTCTTGTACATATGTATGAGATATTGTGCATGTGGAGCAAGACGAGGACATTAAGGTTGTGATGGGCCACCAACTTCACCACAAACATTAACACTCCCCCATGACCTACATTCACTGCATCGACATGCCATGACAAACTAATTCCAAACAAAGCTTAGAAGTTACGAGCACGGATCATCTGGATTCATGGGGCAGATAGGACTAACAGCATGAAGACCACACCTGAACGCGTTTGTGCTAAGTGCCTTCATGAGATATTCAACTTGTTGTGAGCGTTTGATCATCCCAACAATGTGAAGCACTCACGCATGAACTTGTGCTCAACAAAAATATTCTTTGTGCGTGAATGGTGCATGCCATCATTCTCAGCAATGGCCTTTTGTACTCTCATTGTCTTAGCGTAGAGTGATGTATTGAATGAGGATGCAAAGCTAGCACAAGAAGCGGCATAGCCAGATAGCCTTACACGTACGTATACCAAGTTCTTCACACTCCGCCTCCTTTGAGCTCCTTGCCATATACCCTTGTTTGCCACTTTTCCAGGAAACATCAGCACCTCCAATCAAGAAAATGTACCATGTACGAGTTTAAGTGTCTAAATCATAAGCCAAGTTAATTTCGGTTATGCCATCAACAATAACCCAGGGCTGCACTCGGAAGTATAGCCCTATGCACGTGGTGGATAAGGTACACTGCACCATACAAAATGCGGCCTCCAAGTATCGCACTCAGAGGCAATGTGAGAATTGGAACAGAAAATTCAACTGCAAAGGCCACATCTGCGTGAGGAAATCAGCCTAGCAATCAGGCTTACCAGTATGAGAATGCTCTCATGGCTTACTCTTAGTGGTCACATAACCCACAATCCGATGGAGAATCTCCATGTATCCATGGCTAGCACACAAGGATCTCACCTTACCTTAAAGTAAGGAGAGGTACCTTTATCCTAATCAGCATACTCTAACAATGCAATTCTGATCAGCATACTCTGATAAGGTAATCCTTGTCTATGTGGACCAGACTTAGGGGAATTACTCCAAGGGAGCAGTGCATGCCTAGTCCGTCCTGTGCCTGACCAAATGTCAGCTATGGATAAGGGGCATATCAGGTCAACAAACTCTCCCTTGCACCTCTGTCCATTAGCTGTGAGATATCTCCTCTCTCCAGCTGTCTTGGCCTTAGTCTTCGTCGACTGCGTTGACCATATCGATGCCTCGGGTACCTGCAGAGTGCAATTCGCTGTCAAGCGCCTTTTTCATGCAATCTGCAAGCATCTTCTTAGTCTCCACGTATTCCAGGTCCACAGTGTCCTTTGCGACGAGGTCACGTGAGTAGTGGTACTTGATGTCGATGTGCTTGGTCCGCCGAGAGATGACATCATCCTGTGCAGTTTTCATGGCACTCTTGTTGTCGATGCCGACCTCCGTTGCTTATGTTTGTGGCACTTTCATCTCAGCAAGCAAACTGCATAGCCATTGTATCTCCTTGCATGCTTCTGACAGAGTGATGTACTCTGCCTCAACGGTAGAGAGGGAGACAAAGTCTTGCTTTCTGCTTGCCCTAGAGACTACACCACTGTTCAAGAGGCAGACGAAGCCCCAGGGTGGACTTTTTGTCATCATTTCTTTCTCCCCAGTTGGCGTCTGTGTAGCACACTAGCCGCAACGGGTCAGATCCCTCTGGGCCTCCAAGCTAGAGTCCCATGTGTCGTGTCTTTTGTAGATAGCGCATGATGTGCTTGATTGCTTGCCACTGCTGTTGTCCTGGATTGGCCACAAACCTGCTCACTTGTCCCACAGCAGAGCAAAAATCAAGGGCGTGTTCCTACCATGGCATACATGAGGCTGCCAACAACAGAATCGTAGGGAATGTTCTCCATCTCACACCGTTCTGCTTCCGTGCTAGGCCTCATGGAAGAGGAGAGCTTGATGTCTGTTGTCATGGGTGTGCTGATGGGCTTGCAGTCCTCCATATTGTAGCGCTTGAGGACCTCCATGATGTTCTTGGTCTGGTTCAGCTCGATGATGCCTGCTGCTCGATTGCAGTGGACTGCTATCCCGAGATAGAACTCGAGCAGAGCCATGTCCTTCATCTTGAACCTGTTGCTGAGATCTGTGTTTAGCTTGTTCAACAGCTTGACTGGCGATGAGTAGATGATCAGGTCATCCACATACAGTGCAGCCAGCATCAAGCCTTGCTCATCCTCCCGCACATAGATACTAAGGTCATTCAGGTAGTGCGTGAAGGTGAGCCCGGCCATGCAGTTGTCCATCTCCTTGTACCACATCCTTGGGGCCTGTTTCAACATGTAGAGTGCTTTGACCAGTTTACAAACCTTGCCCTCTGGAGCTTTCACTCCCTCGGGCACTTCCATCAGCACTTCTTTATCTAGCTTCCCGTAGAGGAAAGCTGTCTTGACATCCATCTGGTGGACCTCCAGATCTTTTACAGCAACGATGTCCAACATGGATCTCATGGGGGCAAAGGTGACGACAGGCGCGAAGGTCTCCTCGTACTCTGAGCCGGCACATTGGGAAAACCCCTTCGCCACAACTCTTGCCTTGTACTTGTCAATACTACCATCCAGCTTGAACTTTTTCCGGAGTACCCACTTTGACCCCACCACGTGCGCGTTTGGGGGCCTGTCGACTAGAACCCATGTTCCGTTCTCTTCAATGGATGCGAGTGCGCTATCCACTGCCTCCTTCCACTTGGCCGCATCTGGCGTGTTCATAGCCTTCGTTACGGTCACAAGCTCTCCCTGAGCCAAGCATGACCAGCTGAGTCCGGTCCATTTTGCACTCTCAGCATTGTACTTGGGCAAATGTTTCTTTTGGCGTGTACTACACCAGAGTGTTGCTGGTGGTACTTCAAGGCTTAGTTACTTCTGTTGCTCCTGTGCTGCCAGTGATCCGTTGTTTGAGGAACAGCCACCAGCCTCAAAGTTCGACACAGAGGCCTCGGACGACTCAGACTCAGTGTTAGAGTCCGTCGATGCGTCAGCCTACATAGCCACTCTCCCTGCAGCACCATCCTTCACTGGCACCATCTTCCAGTTCTCAGGTGCCTGATCACCTGACTCGAGAAACACAACCCACTCTCCTGATTTAGGAGCATGGACAGGATCCATCGACTCTCCCTAGCCAAGCGTCTTTTCATTAAACTCGACATCTCTGCTCCTGATGAGTTTTCCAGCTACTTGGTCCCACAACCTGTACGCCTTGTGTGCAGTGTTGTATCTGACCATTACATACTTGCGAGCGTGTGCATCCAGCTTGCCACTTCCTTCTCCTGCTTGGACCTTAGCCCAGGCAGTACAGCTAAAGACCCTGAAGTGTAAGGCATCTGGCTTCTTCCCTGACCAAGCCTCCTGTGGCGTCCTGAACTACTTCTCTTGCTGCTTCTTACCACGCCTTCCAAGCGCGGCTGCCGGAGTGAGATTCACAAGGTAGCAAGCAGTTCTTGCAGCTTCAGCCCAGAAAGAGGTGAGAGTTTGGCGTTGAAGAGCATGTTTTGTGTCATGCCGAGGATAGTCTGGTTCATCCGCTCCGCAACGCCATTGCTCTTGGGGGTGTAAGGTGCGGTGGTCTGGTGGTTGATGCCGTGTTGGCTCAACCAGCCTTTGCACGCCTCGTACTCACCACCGTTGTCTGCGCGCAGTGCCTTGACCTTCTTGCTTGTGGGCCGCTCTACCATCGCGACAAAACTCTTCCAGCTTCTCCTTGACCTCTACCTTTGTCTTGAGGAAATAGATCCACATTTTGCAACTGTGGTCATCAATGAAGGTCAAGAAGTACTTGCTTCCGCCATTCAAAGGAATGCGGAACGGTCCGCACACATCAGAGTGAATCAGGTCCAAGATTGCTGCCGCACATTGCCCATTATGCTCAAAGGGCTTTCTCTTTGCCTTGCCTTGGAGGCATGGCTCACACAACTTCGTGTACTTTCCCTCATCCTTGGCCTTGCATCCCTCCATCCCATGAACCACTTCGTGCTGCTGCATAGCTTGCAGTGTGCTGTTAGCCACATGGCCAAACCGCCTTTGCCACAGCTCAGCATCTGTGTCTTTAGTGGAGTTGGCCGCCATGGTGACGGCCTGTGGTGCAACATCAGGCTTTTGAGACTTGGGCTCTTCAACCGCCGCATATCCCTAATTTGTACTCTCAAGGGGCTTGGTCTACATCACATAGAGGTCATCAACTCTTCATACCTATGCGACAAGACTCTCCTTGGGATAGGAGATCTTGATGTCCTTGTTCTTGACAATCACGGCCTCCTCCTCAGTGAAGACGAACGTCATGTCGTGGTCCGTGATTTTAGACACCGACAAGAGGTTTTCCGCAAAAGATGGCATGTAGATGACCGTCTGCAGCTTCAAGTATTTTTCAACACTGTTCACGTTGATGTTGATCAACTTATCTTCCTCGCCTTGTGGATGGACAAGGCTGCCATTGGCAAATTTGAAGCGACGTTCATTGTCCCTAATGGAGATAAACCCATCCTTCTCCCTTGAAGAGTGGTAGTTCGTGCCAGAGTCGGGCCCGTAGGCTCCACGCTTGAGCAGTGCCACTCCCTTGGTTGCTGGCATGCTCTCAGCCATCATGTTTGTCAAGTCCTTCTTACCCTTTCCTTTGCCCTCGTTTCTACCACCATGATCTCCGTCTTCCTTCTTGGGAGCCTTGCACTCCTGTGCCCAATGCCCAGGCTTGCCACAGTTATGGCACTTTCCAGGACGCTTTGAACCCTTTGCACCGCCACCATTGCCTCTTCTTCCACCGCCACCACTTCCGCTACCGCTTTGACGAGAAGAGGAGTTGTTGCCACGACCACCGTACTGTGCAGCATAGGCTGAAATGTTAGCCGCACTACCGTTGCAACGCATGGCCTCGTTGCGCACCTACTCGGACACTGCCTCATACGTCAAATCATCCTCCTTCCAGCCGCCAAAGACAGTGATCAGAGGACCCCAGCTTTCAGGTAGCGCCATGAGGAGGATCATGGCCTGCATGTTGGTGTCGATTTCCCAGTTCGTTCGGGTCACTTGCTACAGCAGTCCTTCAAACTGCAATAGGAAGTATGGAATCGACTCTCCCTCGCTCACCCTCATTGAAATCAGCTTTTGAAGGATGAAGAGGCGATTTGCAAGAGCCGTTGATTGGTGTACACGTGCAAGCTTCTCATAAGCCTTTGATGCATGTGTGATACCTTGGAGGTGGACATGTTGTGACTCATGCACTGATATCACAAGAATTGCAAGCGCCATGTCCTTTTTGACACACCATGCTTCATATCCAACATCTATTTTCTGGGGGTTCAACCTCTTCTCCAAGGAGCATGTTCAAGTAGCCACGCACCCTCATGACAATTTCAAATTGCCATTTCCACAAGGGAAAACCTATCCCTGTGAACTTTGACATCCCACTGTTGACCTGCTCAAGAGTGAGCGTCGTGGGTGTCGTTATACTGCTTCATTGCTCCTCTGCTTCTCTGTTATGTTGAGGCCAATGCATGCTGATGTAGGCTGTTGTCTACTACCACTTTAGAAGGTGCAGATCAGTTACTTACCCCTTGGCTGTTAATCACCTGCAAACAGAGAAGAACGCACTCTAGCGAACCCATAGTTGTGCCTCCAAGGGCAGAGCTTATCCTTGTTAGGACCCAAGGGTTGTACCTCCAACGGCAGAGCTTATCCTTGGCCCTTGTTCACTAAGTGCCAGCACCCGCCGTTGGAGCAGATGGAGCAGATGGAGCTGATGGAGCTGATGCGCGCTGCAAGAGAGAGAGGACAAGAGAGTGCACAGAAACGTGCCTTACAACTAGTTAGTGTGGACCCATAACCCTTTGTCAACCAGCCTGAGGCAACGGACTAGAAAACAAGGCCGACATAATGGCACTTGCCATCCGCTCCTAGTATTGCAAACATGAGGAGATGTCACCCTCATAATCACGGTTCCACACTAAGAAATTCATAGAAATCACTTCCTTGCACTTTGTCCTTAGCACCTGGTCACTTTCACGCGAGGAGCCAAGTCTTGGGGCTTAGACCAACCAATGCTTCTGTAGTGTCTGCCTCTGGTGGACAACTCTGTGAGGAGTCTCAAAGGTAAGAACTGTAATCAATGACAGGCAACTGACAGGTTCTTATAGTCCTAGAGCCAGCCTCTAGCTTAGGCGCGTAGTGGCTCCTTGGATGAGCCACTTTGGGGGTAATTTGGATTGCATCATCCCCCCCCTGCCTACATGGCGCTCCTTGTGACCGCCAAATGGTGCCAACCACCAGGAAGGAGCTTGGAATGTTCTAAGATGTCTCTTAGAACCTTCCTATCCCCCTTTTGGTCACAAAGAAAATTAGTCACTGGGCTGGGAATTGACCTAGTGACCTCTTGCTCCAAAGACTAAATTTGGAATGTCTAAGCCACAAGGAGTTGGCATAGGTAGTGTTTGCTGGCTATTCCATCCAGTTTAGACCAAGGAAACTTGCTCCAAAGGAGTAGTGCATGCCTTGTCTATCTCGACCAGACTTAGGGGACTTACTCCAAGGAAGCAGTGCATGCCTAGTCCGTCCTGTGTCTGTCCAAATGTCAGCTATGGACAAGGGGCATATCAGGTCAACAAATTTACCACCTGATCTTTCCAATAAAGAAGTCAGATTGACGATTGAAGCAAGCATCTGGTAGTTTCCTGGAACTTGCTATTGTGGACCTGAAACTGAGCCGGATGCCCTTTTCCCAACAATAGCCATTGTGTCTCCGTGCATGCTTCTGATAAAGCGATGTACTCTGCCTTCGTAGTAGAGAGGGAACACAGTCTTGCTTTTGATGGCGCCAATCCGTAACAGGCACCAAGGATGTGGTACAAGGAGATGGACAGCTTCATGGAAGTACCACATCCTTGGGGCCTGAACCATATCCCAAGGATGTGGTACAAGGAGATGGACAGCTTCATGGAAGTACAAGGAGATGGACAGCTTCATCAAAGTACCCATCAAAGTGGCCATGATGGCGTTTATGGGATCCAGAATTCCAATGAGTCATAGAGTTGCTTGAGGCTCTCTATTTTGAGAGTAAGTCGATTCGTCTTATTGCTTTCCTTTACTTCCAATTTTGAGGTTAGCTCCTGGGCCGGATGGCCCTTAAGATTTTTTCCTAACCCATCTGTTTCTCCCATGTCACATGCATCACTACCTAGTTTAGGAACTGCAACCACGTCTACATCACTCCTTGGGTCATTACCACCATCATTGTCCACGGAATCCACACCTGAATTATCACAAATGTCACTGTCCAAGTCAGCATGTACATGTGCATGTACATCATCGCCTACATCACTTTCTACACCATCACCTAGCATTGCGTTTGTACCATTGCCTACATCATCACCTGTATCATTTGGTGCATCATCACCTTATGCACCTGCGGTAGAGCCACATCTCATGCTGATTCCTTTTACAACAGACACAGTACCTCCTTGTCCCCATTTTCTCCTTCTCCATTTAGTCACACTATTGGCTTTTGCCTTATTCCTCCATAGCCATTCTCTCACCATACTAGTCACTCCCTCTGAAGCCGGTCTGTTCCTCCGTCTTTCAAGCTCAATGCCCTTGTTCTGGCTCAGCCTGCTTCCACCACTAGTCTTAAGGCGCTCGGCCTAGCTGCTGCTCTGGTCAAGCCCAACACAATGCTCAGCTACTCCCTTGTATTCAATTAGTTATATGGTGCCATTGCAGCTGTTGAGTCTCATGCATTCACATGCACTACCACGAAAGCCACCGCTCTTGTTGCACATGGCTATGGTGATCTCACACCTGAGCTAGACCCCGTAAAGGAGGCTCATGCACTCCGGAAGCAAATCTTTGGAAGTAGGCCATGCGTGACAAACTACAAGCAACCACTGCCAAGGAGTATTGGCATCTAGTGGCTCAACATGATTGGTAGCTACATCAAATGGACGTGAATAATGCATTTCTACATGGATCGCTTGACAAGGAGATCTACTTGGTACGATGGCACATACTAAGTATGGTGCATCTAAACGTTTTGCATGGGTTCAAGTAAACTCCGCACTACTTGAATAAGGATATCCCCTCCCCCCCCCTCCCCCCCTTGAGAGGTATGTATCATTGTAGTCCAGCCAATTCCACCCTCTCATCATCACCCTTTGTCACCATCTTGGTCGATGTGGACGATCTCTCGATTGCCTCTCCAGATCCTCATGGTATCCAAGCTGTGGAGGTGCTCCTCCACTCTTTGTACAAGATCAAGGACATCGGCCCTGCCCGTGTCTTCCTAGGTTTGGAGATGGAAGATGACCAACAGAGTGTGCATCACATGCATCACGCAAGGTAAATTTCCATCTCGGAAGAGCAATTTCCTGACCTGTGGGTTGTTATTCATCATCCCTCCAGGCCCACAACGCCAACAGGGCAGAGGCTCCTGAAGATACTTGAACCTACTCCGGTAGGGGAGACCATTTACTTCACCGCATAACTCCACGTCATCAGCTCTCTGATGTTCCTTGGCAACATCATCCGTGCTGATGATTCGTTTGCGGTCAATTTCTTGTCCTAGTTCTTCTAGTGATTGTGTTCCCTGTACCTCGAGCCGCCTTTGCATGTCATCCACGATGTTGTGTCCACTCCCCACTTGGGGTAATGCTCTCATGCATAATCCTCTTTTGTGGTTGTACATGGATGTTGTGACGTATGCAGCTAGTACAGATGTTTCTTCCTCTTCAGTGAAACTGGGGAGAGAAGGATATCTTTTGGAGAACAAGGTTGTGTCATGCGCAACACAACTGAAGCCGAGTATGTTGCCTTTGGTGCGCATGTGAGTGAAAGAGTTTTCTTGTATTACATCGTGAAACAACTATTCTAGCTCATACATTGCATCACATTACGTTCCAACAATGAGAGTAGATGCCACACCTCTGAGAACAATCAAATTCACCAAACATGCAAGAAAATCCACATTGAGCATCACTTTGTACATGAACACATATCAAGTCGTGGGGTGCGCTTGATTTGGGTTGACACATTCCAGCAGCACTTTGTCACCAAAGTACTCTTTCATGGAAAATTCAAGGCAATGGTGCATGCAGTTTGTCTTTACCTTCTCCATGGTGATACAGATTGATGTGTACTTTACCTCCATTTTCCCCCCATGTAGCCTAAAACCTTTCTTTCATTGGAGTTCCTTGTGGCTCCTTCTGGCCTTGTCTGTGTACCATTTTATCGTTCATGGAATACATCATCTATGGGCCATAGGAAAGTGGTGTTGTGCCGGTCTTGGTGGCCTCAAGACTTTCTTCAACACACTTGTACGTGCTTTTTGGGGGTCTACAACTATTTTGACAGTCCCATCACCACTCACAATCTCCTTGTGTCCAGGTGCCTTTTCTTGGTTACCAATTCATGGAGGCCTATTTTCATGACATTGCAATTGTTTCTGTAGAGCATGTTGAGCATTCACCTATGCACTTGTTGCTACTTTCATATCATTCGGACAATCAAGCACCTCATACAATTGCAGCGTTCTGCCCATATGTTGTTTGGGGGCTGTTTGGTTATTTCTCCAAAACCACTTGATGGCACCAGTGCGTGACAAAGGCAAAGGCCTCAGAGACCCCTCTTCTTCCTCCTCTTCCAACATCATGAGTCCACGGTCGTAGTCACTTGCAATTGTCAAGCTTTGCGAGACGCAAGAAGAGATACGTTGGGAGTAGTAGCAGTAGAGCGCCGCATTGCAGGAGACTACGAAGCTACTACGGGATCGTTCGGGAACCTCACAACAGTATCCTTGAGGATCTACTGGAGCTGCACTATCTATTCAGTAGTCTACACCATACACAATGCTGTGGCTTCAGCACCCCTCATCACAGGTTGATGCCTCGGATGAGGAGGAGATAGAGGATGACACACGCGAGGATGAGATTTGTGTCCTTGAGGAGTGCATTTGTGAGATATGTCTGAGGTCACAACCTCTCATCCGGCCACCTTCTCGTCATCAGGATCAGGCTTGTCAGCGGCTTTCACTTTTGGTGGCGTTTCTTTCACTGGTGGTCTCCCTATACCCCATCCACCATCTCCCAAGCCTAAAGTCTCCCTCCCCATGGAGCGGCGACCGAAGGAGTTTGAGACACCTCCACCCCTATACGATAGCGACAAGGAATTCGATTGGTGGGAGATGTTGTTTCAGGTGTGGGCCAATTCTGAGGGCGTCTGGCCTTCCTACCACAGTCAGTACATGACTCGCGATGCTCACGAGGTACAGACAACAGTGAGAGCAATGTGCAGTCTTGTCTATGCCATGCCACGGGAGATTGTGGTAGAATTTCGCCCCTTTTTAGGTGAGACCGGGACCAGGACTTGAGCAGATCCACATTAGGGCTGGGAGTTGGCCCTGACTCTTCTCACAACGGAGACCCATGCTACGAGGGCGGCCCGACTACGTGAGTTTTACTCCCTCCCTTAGGGTCCCACAGAGCTTGCAGGTGACTACTGGAGGCACACGATGCACCTTTACACGTGCCTTGGGACCGGTGGTGGGACACAGCTTTGGACACTCGACATCATCATGATGGGGGCGCACTTGGACCATGTGAGGCTCTTAACGAGCTTCGACCATGTGGCTCTCTCTAAGTTGTCGAAGTCACTTCAGCTGCTTCCGTGGGCCCATCGCTACTTCCTCCAGGCCACATCAACTCATGTGGCTACCATCGCCCATCAGCAGAGTCCACTTGTTGCAAAAGTGATTGCGACCCTTCTTACACCTCTATCCCAACTCACCAATCCCACCTCCACCGCTTCCTCCTCCTCCTCCTCCTATTCCCCCAACGTCCACACTCCAGGCGTTGCTGTGGCCGTACAGGGGAAGAAGGGGAAGAAGCAATGCGGGAAAGGACAGCAGTAGCAGCACCAGCAGCCGGCATGTAGTGGTAGTGGACGTTATGTCCACTACTACAACTTTGGAGGCGCTAACCGCTACATGGACTGTGAGCAATCCCTTAAATGGACTCAGATCATGTGTGGCCTTCAGGTGGTGCACATGCAACGGATTTCCTCGGGTGACACACAACCAGGGTGCGCTACGCCCATGATTACAACAGACGCATCCGTTTCACCACGCGATAGCATTGATATGGACCCTCAGGATCGCAAAATCGTAGAGCTTCGTCACCTATTGGCGCTTTGTACTCAGGGAGGTACGAGTATGTTCTCACATCTTAGCGGTCGCGCAACAGCTTGTCTTACTACGTCTGTTGCCACTAATGATGCTTGTGGTGGAGCTCAATTGGCTTGCGATGAGGAGGGACCTAACGGTTGCGACTAGCTTGATGAGTCACATATCCGAGTCACATATCCGAGTCTGCTCCTGAGTCCTCTGCCAAGTACCAGAGGCGGAGTGTTCTCTGGCATGTTGCTCAGTGTCCACGATTGGTTGTGAGCCGAGTGATACCTAGATCATTGACTTTGGTGCCACCAATCACAGGACTTGTCGTCGCAGTGAATTCCATGTGTTGGGTCCAGTTGCGTCTGTTCGGTCAGTTTGCACAGGGTCTGGTCAGTCGTTGCCTGTGTAGGGAGTTCGGGTTGTGCGATTTTATGGTCCATCTAGCCCTTTGTACATTTATGATGTGCTCTTTGTTCCTACTCTTGAGCTCAACTTGCTCTCTGATCGTGCATGCAACAGGATGGGTCTCACTCTTGAGCACTCTGGTGACTCTGCCACGGTGACTGCTCTTGACACACCTGTCATCGTGCTTCGTGCCTCTGTTGTTGATGAGCTCTATCATGTGTCTCGTTGAGTCACCTCTATTGGTTCTCCTCCTCCCTCTTCTGCACATGTGTTTGTCATTGGTGTTCTCTCCCCTAAGCACCAGCGCTTGTTACATTGTCACCTCTCCCATGTGAGCTCGGACACTGTGTCTAAGCTCATTCAAACTCAGCCAGCCCATTCAAACTCGGTCTTGACGCAACTTCCTTTGAGAAGCCGCCTTAGACCGATTGTCTTTTTTTGCGGGGAGAGTAAGATGCATCGCTGCTCTTACTCTGACTCCATCTCCAGGGCGCTGCGCCCACTAGAGTTGGTCCACTCGGACCTCCTCGGTCCTCTCCACCTCGATCCTCTCTCTGATCAGGTCGACATGTTCTTGCCCCGACCAATGACTTCACCTGCATGCGGTGGGTCTGTAGCCTCCGCCACAAAAGCAACGCCGCGCTGGCGGTCCGCCTGTGGCTTGTGATGGCAAAGCGACAGTCTCGCCACACCCTCCACACGTTTTGCTCAGATCGTGGTGGCGAGTTCTTAGGCGAGATGGATGCCTCCTTTGCTGAGCACGGTATCTTTCACCAACTTTCCGCCCCTGCTACACCTCAGCAGAACGGTGTGTCTAAGTGTTGGAACCACACCATAGAGGATACGGTTTGCGCTATGTTGTCTGAGTGCAGTCTTCCGAAGTCCTTAGCCTTTGAGGGTTTCTCCTACATAACGTGGGTCTGGAACTGCTTGCAGCATGGTCCACTTCCAGACCATGTCACGCCGTACAAGTTGTGGTCCGACCATCGTGTTGATCTCCGACTCGCCCGCGTTTGAGGGTCCCTGGCTTGCGTTTGGTACACTGAGGACCAGCAGGGGTCCAAGGTCTCACCTCACGAACGCATGTGTACCTTCCTCGGCATCTCCTTGCAGTCAAAGGCCTGGCGCTTTTGGGACCCTGCTTGCCATCGGATTTTCGAGTCTCGAGATGCCCTCTTCTTTGAGGCTCTCACCTACCGCGACTTGTCTAGCATTCTGTCGTTGGCCGCCAACCATGTCCCTACTTGTATGGCCTCCCAGCGGTTGGGGGAGTCTAGTCTTATGGATGGGTCCGTCCGGGCCTCCTCACATGCGGTCCAATCTCTGGCTACCGACGATCCGGCCATCATGGATGTGGGTCCAGTTGCCTCATTACTCCCTTCTAGCACACCTGATCCCGTGCCGGTGTCACATCCATTTGGCACACCTGATCCCGTGCCAGTTTCGGTCCCCTCTGACACACGCGATCCCGTGCGGGTGTCAGATTCCTCGGGCACATCTGATCCTGTGCCATTGTTGGTCCCCTCATGCACACCTGATCCCGTGCAGGAGTCAAACTCCTCGGGCACATCTGACCCCGTGCCATTGTTGGTTCCCTTAGACACACCCGATCCCGTGGCAGTGTCAATCCCATCTGTCACACCCACTCCCGTGCATGCACCTATTTCACCTGCGACTATGGCCCACGAGCCTTCTCCTCAGCGTGAGGTGAGAGCCTCCGCATCGGGCTACTCCTGCGAGCCCGATGGTCGTCTCCGACCACTAGCCTCTAAGGCTTAGCGTAGTGTTGACTCAGCGCCTAGATGCCCGACTCGTACTGTTCATAGTGGCAAGCCTGGCACAAATGCTCTTGGCCTGAGTGTCCAGGCATACTACACTGAGGTGCATCCGGTATGTCCTGTCGACCACGAGTTGGTCTCCCAAGAGTTCCCGGTCGCTTGCGATGCCGCAGCCAACCTTGTCATGGTCAGACCGAGTCCTGAGGCATGTGTCTTAGCTACCTGGAGCCCTCCCTCCACCATGCCTGATCCAAGCACGTTGAGGGAAGCACTCTTAACTCCGGACGTCGACTTGTGGTGTGCTGCATGTGAGGACGAGCTGAGAGCCATCCGTGAGCATTCGGTCTACGAGCTTGTCGACCTCCCGCCTGGGCGGAAGGTTGTACAGGCCAAGTGGGTCTTTTGCAAAAAGGTGAAGCCTGATAGCACACTGGATTGCTACAAGGCTCACTTGACGGCCAAGGGATTCTCGCAGGTTGAGGGTGTAGATTTCACAGACACCTTCGTACCCGTTGGTCGCATGCCCACTGCTTGCGCTATGTTCAGGGTTGTTGCTTACCACGATTGGGAGCTACATCAGATGGATGTGAATAACGCGTTCCTCCATGGCACCTTAGAGGAGGAGATTTACATGGTTCAACCACCTGGATTCGAAGTTCATGACAAGGTTTGGCACTTGCGCATGGCCTTGTACGGCCTGAAACAGTCACCCAGGGGTTAGAACTTGGAGATCACAGGCACATTGACACGTGTCAGTTTCGTGCAAAGTGATGCGGACCCGTCCCTTTTTCTGAGACGGACACCTGAGAGCTTCACCGCCATCCAGGTCTATGTGGACGACCTCCTAATTGCGTCTCCTTCCATGGAGGCTGTGAAGGAGACCAAGGTAGTCCTTCACACTGCATACAGGATGAAGGATCTCGTACCTGTAGTTGCGTTTCTTGGGATGGAGATCGTGCGTGATCAATAGCGACAGACACTCTTGTTGCATTAGGCACGTTATGCCTGCGTTGTGGGGGACCGGTTTGCTGACCTCCTTGGTGCAGTTCCCACAGCCTCCACCTCCATCACACTTGACTGACGGGATACTCTAAAGGTGGACGATCCAACAGAGCTGGTGGAGATAGTGGATGTGAGCCTATACTTGCGCCTGATTGGCTCTTTGATGTACTTGGCCACTACTACACAACCCTACATTGCATTCGTCGTCAACCTCCTTCCCCAGTTTTCACAGTGTCCTCGGGCGAGAGCCCTTCACGCGGCTTTGCGAGTGGTGCGGTACGTGCTGTCCACACCATACCTTGGGCTCTACTTCCGACGATAGTGTTCGGTGGTAGTCGACGCCTACACAGACAGTGACTGGGCGTGGAGTCCTTATGGGCGTAGTTGGACAGGCTACATGTTCCTGCTTGGTGGCACCGCTGTGTCCTGGCATAGCGGCAAGCAAGGTTGTATTGCACATAGCTCATCACAAGCTAAGTATGTTGCTCTGGGGGCTAGAGCTGCTGAGGCGGTGTTGCTGCATCGTCTGTTTCATGAGTTGCATCAGTCAGTGCCTTGCGTCATTCTCCGCAATGACAACCAGAGTGCTCTTGCTATTGCAGAGAACTCTGGTGTGTTTCATGCACGCACGAAGCACATTATTGTTGAGCATCACTTTGTGTGTGATCTTGTGGAGAAACAGGTGATCTCCCTCATCTGAGTCGACACGGACATGCAACGGGCTGACTTCTTGACCAAGGCACTTGCGTGCGGAAAGTTCATGGTGGCAATTCGTACTGTAGGGCTACGCCCCTTGCCTGAGAGTGGCTGAGTGTGGGGTGTGCGAGCATGGACTATTGAGCATCTTGTTGCGCACCTGTGCTAGTTCTGCATGTGTATGGACATGCGTACCATCGGGTCATGGGGGAGTGTTGTTATGTGAGTCGTCCCTGTCTGTTTGTACATCTCACTATGACCACTGGGCAGTGTCCATGCTTGTGCAGATCCCTGATGCGGACATAGCTGGCGCCGGAACATTGACAGATGGTGGCGCCACCCACCAGTAACTGCCAGAGAGCTGCCACGACATCCCGGGTGCTTGCAGGGGTGCCCTGCGGTTTCTCTGCAGACGCTAGAGTTTTTTCGGTGGACTTACTCCCGAACCTGATTTGCATGTTTTGCATTGTCTGTCCATCAATCGATGCCAGACTTGTGCGTGTGACCAGTCGTAGCGTCCGGTTCAAGATTCTACATCTCTAGGTTTAGACAATGCTACGTTTGGATACCTGTGTGCAGAGTTACGACCAAAACAGTGGTTTTGGGCCGGTTTCTAGGACAAGCTGACATTGTCGCGTGCGACACCCGATGTGCGCTGCGGCAGCTATTCACGTTGTGTGCTTGTTGGTTGTCATTTCTCTATGCACTAATAAGCTATTGGAGCTTATGAGATTTTGTGCGTCTCCCTAGCCTCACCCTTGCTGTTTCTTGCACCTGCTTCCTTGCTAGTGCGCCAACTGACTGGAGAGTGTCGCCGCGTCAGTAGAAACAAGGTTGGGAAGCTCCCTAGCAGTTTCTCAACAGGTACAATTGCTTCATGTACAGAACTTATGTTCCACTCCATGGCATAGCTTGCTCATGAGCATCACTTGCAACATGAACAATGTAGAGACTCACTGAGGGAAACTGAGTATGCCTACTTGACCTGGAATAAATCTGGAGGCAAACGTCATTGACTTGTGTAAAAGAGGGCCTTGATACACCCACCCTTGTCTTACTTCGCTGTGTCCATGCCAGGAGGCGGATCAATTTTTTATGGGGGCTAGACTTTGATGGCTTGCATCACCGACGTGATGAGCATAAATCCAAGCTTTCAGACTTTCCACTGGGGGCGAAAAACACTGTACAGAGTGGCCTCCTTCGATCTGGCTACCTCAAGCCTCCTTGCTCTGTCCGGTCACAACCGGGCAAACTGCGGCGACCTCTTGGACAACCTTGCCTCCATCACCTCCTCCAAGTCACGGGAGAACAAGAAGGCGCTGTTCCACAGCGCCACGTGCTCCAGCCCTTCGTCCACAGAGTGGTCCCGAGAGAAGTTCAGCACGGCCTTGGTGCCCTGGACCGCAAGAGGGGACTTGGCAGCCACGCTCCTTGCCAGGGCCAGAGCGTGGCGCATGAGTTCATCCCGCGTCTCAAACACAGCCTGCACCAGTCCCAGCCGGAAGGCCTCCTCGCCGGAGAATTCCCTCGCAGTCAGCGCCAGCTCCCGGGCCGCACCCTCACCCACCAGCCGCGGCAGCCTCTGGAGCGACCCCAGGTCAGCGGTGATTGCCAGGTCCGCCTCCTTGACGGAGAATCTCGCGCTCTTGGTTGCGTAGCGCACGTCGCACGCCGTGACAACGTCCACGCCGCCCCCGATGCACGCCCCATGCACCGCAGCGATGACCGGCTTCAGAGTGAGCCTCTCAAAGGATGACAGCGACCGCTGCATGGCGCCAATGTTGCGCTGTAAGGCAAACCTCCTGCGGGCCTCGCATGGCTTTGGTTCCTGCCTCTCCCCGACGGGTTGCGCGTGTAAATGGAAGGCTTCCGAAGCAGCTGTTATGTCCTTGTCAGGATGGACGATGGCAGGTGCGCCATCGCTGCTGCCAAGCCTAGCTGCCTGTCCGCTGGTGATGCTGCTGCTGCTGCTGCTGCTGCTGCTGCTGCTGCCGCCGCCGCTGACGCCTCCACCGTCTGTGCCACCGCGTTCGCCGCCGTCGCCAGTCGCGTCAGGCCCCGAGATGGACAGCAGGTCGCCAAGGTCTATGCCGCCGCAGAAATTGCTCCCCTGGCCGGCCAGCACGACGGCTCCCACGCGGGGGTCGCGGTCCAGAAGCTCCACAGCCATCGGCAGCTCGGCGAACATGCGGAAGTTGAGGGCGTTTGCGCGCGAAGGCCGGTTCAACCAGAGAATGGCCACCCCGCTCCCGCTGCCGTTGCCTCTACCGCTACCGGTGTTGGCGCGTTCATCGCCATCGCCGCCGCCGTCAATGGCGATGGAAAGAGTCGAGAAGCGCGGTTGAGGTTTCGGAATTGCCATGCGCTTAGAATTGTACCATAACAGTGCAACAGGCCCGCCCCGCAACCCGCGGTGACCTCCAAGTCAAACGATGTCCTCGTCCCCTACGCCATCCTCGGTCCCCCCCAACTTCAGCCCCTGTAGCGATCGACGGTGCTACGAAAGGGCTTGAACCGATGCCCTGTTGCTGCTAGGGGCAAACTTGTCCCCGGCGATGACCTGACCAGTCGCCATGACTTGCTACGACGACGACGGCCGGTATGCGTGACAAGAGCCAGATCCAAAAGCTAGTTCTCCAAATACGTGACGGTCAGCGATGACTGCTAGATTGATCTGGCCGGCTAATCTGACCTAAGCCATTCTCCGATGTAACATAAGAGCCGCCAGCTGTAGGCAGCGATGACGGCACGATTGCAACGGGCGCTGTTTCTGAAACTTTTCAAATATGTTTTTTTCTCTCATCGAGTTGTCATCAGCTCATGAGCATCGACCATGGTAGAGAGAACAGGACCTCCGATCGAACTAGAGGGGAGATAAGACGGTCAGAGCCATCCGCTAATTGAACGACCAGCCCTCCAGCCTGTAATTGAACCTCCTCTCTATCCACAGCCACCGCTACCTGCCGCTGACTTCACCCAACAATCAGTCGCGAGTCAAACCGTACAAGAGACACTGGACCGAATGCGTAGGCGTAGAGCCCAAGACACCCATGGCCTAAGGCTTGAGCACCTCCTCTCACGTGAGCTTGTCCCCTTCCTCTGCACGCTTCTGAAGCTATACCTCTCCACTGACTACCTTCCACCTCACTGCACGGAAGGACTGATCCACCCCATCCACAAGCGTGGGGACCGCTCGGATCCCGACAATTATCGCCTTCTTACTGTGCAACCAACCTTCACCAAACTCTACTCCACCTACCTCCTCTCACTGCTGCTGTCACGTGCACCCCCAATCCAATGTCTTCATCCTGCCCAGAACGCTTTCCTCCCTAAACACAACTCTCTAGACCACGCCTTCACTCTGTACACCCTTGTTCTCTCGGCCCGCCGTACAAAGCGCCCCCTCTACGCTGCTTTCTTAGACCTTCGCAAGGCCTATGACTCCGTCAGCCATGACCTCCTTTTCGCCCAACTTGCCGCTCTTGGTCTAACCACCAATGAAGTCCACGCTGTGGAAAAACTCTACTCATCAGCCAGCGCCCGCGTCCACACCCCTGCTGGCCACTCCGATCCCTTTCCCGTTCGCCACGGCCTTCTGCAGGGTGACCCATGCAGTCCTATCCTCTTCAACTACCACATTGACCCCCTAGCACGTGCCATCTCTCGCATCGACACAGATGCTCCCACCCTTCTTGGCACACCCATTCCTCTCCTCCTACAGGCCGACGATATTGTCCTCCTCTCTGAGTCTGTCGGTGGCCTTCAACGTGCAGTGGACGAGGCATTCTACTCGCTCAGTGCCCTTGGCCATACAATCCAGCCAAGCAAATGCGCTGTCCTTGTCTTCCGTCCATCTCGTAACCTGTCACGCCCAAGCATTTGCCTTCCTACATTACCCTCAGCATCCCCCCTTCCCCTCTCTAATGAATACACCTACCTTGGCCTACGCTTCTCTGCTATCTCTAGGCACATAATTGACACAAAGCCACTAATCACCAAGGCACAACAGGTGCTTGGGGCCGTCCGACGAAAATGCACTTCATCCTCTATACACACTGTGTCCCTCCGCCTCACTCTTGTCCGTGCCCTCTGTCTCTCCCGCCTAATGTATGGCATTGCAATATGGGGCCCACCCACCCTCGCGCTAGTACGCCGCTCCTATTTCACATGTGACCCCCCCCGTGGCCTGCAGGACGCCCACAAACTACATCTCGATGGAATCCTATGGTGTGTCTCGGCCACGACAGTCGCAAGATCAACACCGCGCAATTTGATACATCTTGAGTCGAACACCCTCCCATTCCAGTTCTTGCCCTTTGTCTATGGCCCTAGATATGCAGCGTATTTAGAAGCGCTACCGGTGGAGCGTCTTGCCAATGTTGCCTACTGCTGGCATGTAGAGAATCGATCACCATGGCATACCACACTCCTACGTGCTGCCCATGCCCTGTGCGCCTCACCCGTCTCAGACTCTTGGTTTGAACTGTCCCACGTCTTCACGCGCTCCAAGCTACGCTCGATCCTCCTCTCCCCTGGTCTGTCTGGANCCTCCCCTCACTCCCACTCCCCCCACCCTTCCTCCCCCCATCCCCCACCTGCAACCCCTGACCCTCCCAGCACTGAGAGCCCAGCTTCCACACTGTCCACCGCCAACCCCCCCGTGCAACCAATCGCCAGCACTACCCGCACTACTGATACCCCCAAGGCTCTCCTATTTTACCAGACTGTGGTACCTCGCTCCCCTGGCCTACCCCCCTACCTTTCTCTTCCCATGCCCTCCTTCCACGCGCGTGCCCTCTGGCAGCTTCGTACATCCAGCCTCCCCTATGAGCTCTACCTCCCTCTAGCATCGCGCCGCTGCTCTGCTTGTCTGGCCACCCAGTTTCCTTATCCAGCGTTGCACTTTGTGCGGGACTGTCCAGTGTTTTATGAGGTGCGGGGTCGGTTTCCCTGTCTCTTTCCTACTGATCTGCGGTGCTTCTCGCTAAAGGACTTCCTCTCTTTCGAGGACCAGGCCTGCTTGGCGTCTTGTGTGGCAGGTATGCTCCAGGTCTACTACAGCTACCACAGCAGCCCCAACCTGCAGCAGACACTGGGTTGCCCGCATCGACCCCGTGCTCCCCCTCCCCCGCGCCAACGCCACGTCCTCAGCATCTGCAGCCCAGGATGACAGCCGCTAATCAATCAATATGGTGGATTCGTATGGAGCGAGCTCGCAGCATGTAGCAGCCTTCTGGCCGCCGCGCAGCTGAGCTCGGCATTTGTGATATGCCGTTACTAGGCCTCTTTGGCCACCATTGGCATGTCGCCCTTATTGCCCTTGTGTGCTCAGTCCCTCCCCCCCTCAGAATCTCGCTAGGACTTCATTTGCTTTGACCCCTGTGTGCTTCTTTACACTTGACNGTGGGCACATGCATGCCCCTCTCCATATTTGTCGTGTGTGGATGTCCCTCCTGACTCTCACTGTCACATGTGGCTCTGTGCCACCGTCCATTCCCCGCGAAGGGGTAGCGACGATAAACATAATAATCTATCTATCTATCCATCCGCTAATTGTTTCGTTCTCTTCTGGCTGCCGAGAAGTGAAACTATGTGCGGCTCGCTGACGTCACAATGCACGTACAAAGACATGCGCGAACGTGTAAAATCGTGCACTGAAAGACAAGTCCGTACAGAGGAACGGACAAGTGCCAGCTTGCTGCCGGCGGATTGACAGCTTGCTTCACATATAGACAAAAACTTTCAGAACACTCCTTGCTTCCGCTGTCGTTGTCATGGCTTGGAGAGCTGGTTTCCACGCAGATTTCACAGCTTGACTAGAAACTTTTGAAAACCAACGAGGGTTCGTTGCCTCGTAGTGGCAGTCGCTTTCATGACGCTTTAAATTTTTAAATTTCAAATTTAGCTCCGTCGTCATCCGATCCGAGCAACGATTAGATAATTGCACTCATTCCCCCGTCCTCACGTTTCAAGGGAATGCGGTTGCGATTGGAGGATGCCTTTTCACTATCCTCGCAGCCGAATGCCGATCTTTTTCATTTGGATTTTTAACCTCCATTCATCACTGCCGAAGCAACGACTCTTAGATGCGTTCTGTTCCTCGACAACGAAAACACTCCACATCAGCAGCCAACTGTTAGGCCTCGAATGAAAAATGAAAGGAGGTTGCACGACCCCTTAAAGGAGCGACTTGACAACCCGAAAAAACTGGAATGTCGTGGTTACCCACCAAGACCCTCGAGCCGCACTTAGTTTCACTTCTCGGCAGCCAGAAGAGAACGAAACGAATGTTTTCGGGACTTTATGAAGGTGAGACGGCCAATCGAGCCTGGGCGTGAAAACGACCGCCCAACCGTTCATGTCGGAGTACAGCCTCGACCACCGCTACCAAGGCGGAGCTCCCGGTAGGCCAAGAAACCAGGTAGCCTTAAATAATCTTCCTCCAGACGTACCCGACGTATGTGCTAAAGGCAAGACCCAAACTAGGATTTTCTGGTCAATTTATCCTACTGCTAGTGATTTTCGCATCAGTTGGCGGGCGGCGAATTGCGAGTAGCTGCAAGGATTTTTGCAAGCTCTCGCTCATATGCGCGAAACCGCCACTCCACGGGTGCATTTGGCGATGATTATCGAGTGATTAACTGCCAATTAACTGGAAATTGACGCTCCAAATGGCCTACGTGGCAGGCCTACATGAATTTTGGAGAATCATTCCGTGAATCAGAAGACACAATCAAAACAAATGCCCAGAATCAAGACGTAACATCGAATTGTTATTTGAAACCGTGCTTCAGCCCAAATGGGATGCCATGTACAGTTGAGGAGGACCTTTTGGAACGACAAATGTATCCAACCATTTGCGGCTGAAAAATGACTATTCGAATCGCCGACTCCCGTCGGAAGTCCCCTTCGATGGGGTGGATGCCGTCCCACAAAATCGGGAAGTGAATCGCTAACTTCGCGGAGTACAAACTGCACGTAGTCCAATCGGATTTGCCGCTGATTCAAATAGGTGACCTCGAAGGCAGGGAATCACAACAGAAAAAACAAAAAATTGATAAATCGAGCACGTACCGGTTGAAGCCCCAAAATCACTAGCAGTTGCATAGCGTCGGTTCATTGCCCAGAAGTGTGTGCTGTTCAAATCACCCCGTGAAAGGGATAGTATGCTCAAGCCATACCAAAACCATGCCAAGGATTCTCTAGCACTAATCTCGAATGCTTCGATCTTCTTTCGGCGAAGACTGTGAAGATGCATAGAAGCTTCCTAGCCACACTCCTGTTGACCAGGCCTCAGTGCCTAGTCAGACGGTGACGACAGTCACAAGTCGTGCACGTAACGGCAAGGGTTTGGCTAGGGGACACAAGGCAAAGTGTCTGAATGCTTCATAAGCATTTNAGAGAGATAACAAATGACAGGTCCATGGCATAAATACCTGCCGCGGCGCACAGCAGGTGTCGCACGCGGCGGTCCAAGAGCTGTCCTAAAACCGGCCCAGAACCACTGTTTTGGCCGTAACTCTACGCACACATGTCAGAATGCTGCGCCGTCTGAACCTAGACGTGCAGAATCTTGAGCCGGACGCTACGACTGGTCACACGCACAAGTCTGGCATCAATATGTGGAAGGACAATGCAAAACATGCAAATCGGCCTCAAGAGCCTGTCCACCGAGAAAACTCTAGCGTCTGCAGAAAAACTGCAGAGTACCCAGCAAGCACCCGGGACGTCATGGCAGCCGCCTGGTGGCTGCTGGCGGGTGAATCCACCAACCATCAGTGCTCCGGCGCCAGCTGGGTCCGCATAAGGGATCTGCACGAGGATGGACACGGCCGAGTGATCACAGTAAGCTGTACAAACGGACGGAAACAGCTCACATCACAACACTCCCCCATGACCCGATGGTACGCATGTCCATACGCGTGCAGAACTGACACATGTGCACAACTAGATGTACAACAGTCCATGCTCACACACCCTTCTCTCTACCACTCTAAGGCAAGGGGTGTAGCCTGTTGGTTTGTGTGGCTTCCACCCGTCACGACCGACACTGCTAGTTTACCGATATACCCACATTCGGGGTATATGGCAGAGGAGGGCGTGACGACACGACGGGCCTCCGGACTGCACCGAGACTTCTCCAGCACCTGCGACAGTGCCGGCGAGACGCGGTCGATGCGTTTCGGCAGCCATGTAGGCTTGTCAGGAGGTAGGAGAGTTTTCTCGGTGGGTTCAGACCCGCGCACCCGGTTGACTGTACCTGTGCGACGAGGAGACCCGATGGCTATTGTGGGGCTTCCGATGTTCGGAAAGCCTTCTGTGATGCCTGGACGTTGATTCCGAGATGTTTTGGCACTGCTCATATTTTCTCGGTGGTCCAGACCCGGGCACTCGGAGAGTTGTTCCGGTGCCTTGAGGAGACCACCTTTGTTACTCTCATGGTGTATGCAGTGTGTTCTCCCTGTTGACTCATTTGGGTTCAGCAGGGGTGACGGGGCCCGGTGCGGTTAGCTGCCGGCGCCCCTATATAAGCCTGTTAGGGGCTCATTTGTAAACTCTCCTTGTTCTTTATATTCAGCGTTCCAGACTTAGCCAAATTCTTGCCGTCATGCATCGCACTCACACACAGAGCTCATGTTCGTTTTTGCATGGGCCTGCATGCCCTAAAATTATTTCCAATATGGTATCAGAGCATAGGGGGGCGCGTGAGCAGCAGAAGCAAGAGCAGTGGACGGAACGCAAAGAGAACGCACCACGTGGCGCCACGCCGGCAGTAGCGTGAGGGAGCGTGAAACGACTGCACGTGAACGCCACAAGGGCGGTGAGCCGAGCAGAGCAGCACTAGCGACTGCGGCGGCAACACCATTAACAACAGTAGCACGCGTTGGCAGGAGCAGCGTGCACGAGCGGCAGCGACGCAGCAGCAGCTTGAAACAATGGCAGCAGCGAGCAGTAGCAGCGAGCAGAAGCAGCAGCGTGCAGCAGCAACCAGCTACGCAGCAGCAGCAGCAGCAGCCGCAGCAGCAACAGCAGCAGCAGCAGCAACACCAGCAGCAGTAGCAGCAGCAATACCAGCAGCAACAGCAGCGGGAGTAGCAGCAGCAGTAGCAGTAGCAGCAGCGTGCAACAGTGTGCAGAGCGAAAGCAAAAAAAAAAAAAAAAGGAAGAAAAAAAAGGAGGGCAGCAGCAGATCAGCAGCAGCAAGCAGCAGCTGCTGCGCAGAGCAGCAGCAGCAGCAGCATCCGCAGCAGCTGCACTTGCCGCTGCAGCTGCTGCTGCCGCTGCGAGGAGGGCCTCGCAGCCCTCCTCTGAAAGGGGGGGGGCCTCTGAGGGGGCCTGTCGACCCCGTTCGCCACCCCCCCTCTCCCTCCTTTCTCCCCTTCTCAAGGGGGGCCCTCGGAGGGCCCTGTTGAGCCCCTCCGAGGGGCCCTTCGGAGGGGGCCCATCGGCCTCGCGGGCCCCCTCGGCCCCGTCGGCCCCGTCGGCCCCGTTGGCCGACCGACGGAGGGGCCGGGTCAGAGGGGCGGACAGCACCCCCCCCCCCTCGCTCCCTCCTCCCCCCCACACCCNGCCCACCTTCCGGGCAATCGAGAAAAGGGGGGGGGGGCGAGTAACAAAAAATACGAAAAGGGGTACGCCTGGAAAAAAAAAGAAAAAAAAGAAGAAAAAAAAGGTGAAAGGCTAGGGCTTCAGGCGAGCAGAGGGGAGAACCAAAACAAAACAAAGGGGGTGGAGGTTGAGGCCAAAGAAAAAGAAAAACAGAAAGGGGGGCCTGAGGACTAGAGAATAACGACAAAAAAAAAAGGTCATCTTCCAACTACCACCGCCGCAACAGCCGCAGCTTCATAACTGCAGTAGTAGCATCAGGCGGTGGAGTGTCGACGACTACTTAGTGCGGCGGCTGCGCGAGAGCTTGCACTTTCGCCTTCAGAGCCGAAAGCGGACTGTCGTCGACAGCGATCTCCGCTTCGAGACGCGTCGTGGACCGGCGTCTTCCTGGGGCCCGTGGATTGGTACGCGCACTTCACCCCGTAAGATCGACGGCGGATTCGAGTCTTTCCAGCTTCGAGGGCTGGGTCGTCTACCGCTTGGAGCAGCAGCCACACCTGCAGCCGCCACCCCTTCTCGTCTTGGAGCAGTCTTCGTTCCATTAGTGGCAGCAGCATTAGTGGCCGCAGTTAGTCGGACTGTAGTCTCCGGGCGTGCTGTGGTAGTGCAGCTCTTCCCGTCCGGTCACATTTGCTGACCCGGACGCCGTGACCTCCAGGAGTGACACCACCTACTGGCCTCATTCTCTCCCGTTGCTTGGTGTTTACCACCGGGAGTAGGTGCCCTCGGTGCCTATCCATCGTCCAGCGCACGAGATGAGTGCACGGACATCTGAGCAGGCGCCCTACGCGTTCGCCTGCTACTACTGTGGTGATGGACGTCATGGTTGGCGTCGCTGTTGGACGCGCCCTCCCGGCTGGCATCCACCTTGGCTACAGCCTCGACCGAGCATGCGTCCTCCACAGCATACGGATTTGCCGCCGTTGGAAGATCCCCTAGCAGGACCTCTGGCAAGCATATTCGCCGAGATCCACGGCCTGCGACAGACGGTGCAGCGGCTTTGTGACCTCGTTGTAACTGAGCGTGCTTCTGCTACTCGTTCGTCGAAGGCCTCTTCGACCACATCTCCTCCTTCTTCATCCGATGGTGTCCCTTCAGCTTCACCTGCCAGCCAGTCCGAGGCTGCCACCATCCTTTCGCTCCTCCACTCTGTTGTGACCACGCCGCCACCCGGCGATGACTTGTCTTCCAGCAGTCGTTCCAGTCGAGTGACTCTGCGACGTCGTCGTCAGCGCTTTGCACGGCGTGCTCGCGCCGGTGTTGATACATCCTTTACCTCCTTGGCCTTCGTTTCTGTACCTGTCGAGGGGGAGTGTGGTCACCGCGCATTGCGTGATGTAACAGTAGCGACAGTATCCGCAGTCTCGTCGGGTCGTGCTGCCCGAGCGTCAGTACAGGTAGACTCAGATGATACGGTTACAGCACATCGTGTGGAGTCTGATCCCGACATGGAGGTCATGGTGCAGACTTGCGTGTCATCGAGCTCGACTTCCACGTCCGCGCTGGATCCAGATCTTATACAGTAGCAGCTTGCGTCAGGAGGAGTGCAGGCCCGGCGTCCATGGGTAGTGCCACTCGCGGCTCCTACCGGTGGCGGCCCGGCGGTTGCACAGGGGTCCCGTACGTATCGGGATGCCTCTTGCAGAGTTTTGGCAAAGTTTGTGCAGTAGGTTACCTTAGGAGGAGTGTAGGCACGGCGTCCCTAGACTGTGCCACTCACGGCTCCGTCCGGTGGAGGCCCAGGACTTTCGAGGGAGAGTGTGCAGACGACTCACAAGACTCCGGCGGATGTTGGAGTACTTGGGACTTGCATGTCATCGAGGTCGACATCTACGCTGGGGCAGCAGCCGGACATTCTGCAGTAGCACGTTGCATCACGAGGAGTGCAGGTCTCATGTGCCTTGGCGGTGCCACTTGCGACTCCGATCATTAGCGGCCTGGCGGTGGCACATGAGTCCCGCGAAGATCGGGATACCCCACACGAATCTCCGGGGGAGTTGGCGCACGAGATTCACACCAGTATGACAGCAGGCGCGGTGCATGAGCAGAGTCGGCCGGTTGGTCTTTTGGAGGTTGAGGCGTTCTTAAGAGCAAAATTTCTCAGAGATGTCGCCGGGACATATGCTGCAGCAGACACAGCATGCTCCACCGCCTCATCTGCACTACCTGAGGACCAGCTTCAGCGTGAGGAGTCGTCCATGTTCCCACAGTCTTCGGGTTCCCGTACCCACGACGGAGCAGCGACATGCATGACGGAGTCAGATGATGGTCCTTACTCTATCATCGAGCAGGTGGTAGCCACCAGCGTTCCCGGCNTTCTCAGAGATGTCGCCGGGACATATGCTGCAGCAGACACAGCATGCTCCACCGCCTCATCTGCACTACCTGAGGACCAGCTTCAGCGTGAGGAGTCGTCCATGTTCCCACAGTCTTCGGGTTCCCGTACCCACGACGGAGCAGCGACATGCATGACGGAGTCAGATGATGGTCCTTACTCTATCATCGAGCAGGTGGTAGCCACCAGCGTTCCCGGCGAGACAGTGCGTCAGCGCCAGCTGCGCTTGTTGGTCGCCTTGACGGACATTGCTGAGCCGGAGCCTAGTACACCTGTGTCCATTATGGCGACAGTCGAGGACACCGGAGCAGATCCATACATGCAGATGGAGTCACCTCGTCAGCAGGAGCTGAGTTTTTCCCCCTCGATTTCACCTCTTGGTGACGCTACCGATCACATCGACGCCGAGAGTGGCAGTACTTGCACGGACGACGCTTCTACATGCTCTACGGACTCTGACAACTCCTCCTCCTTCTCTCTCGGCATGCAACCGCTCACTCCTCGGATGATAGACACGAGTTGTGATGTGGATGCGACACCTGCAGCGGCATCCGATGTTCCAGAGTCTCAGCACATTGCGACCTTGGTTGACCCCCAGGAGGATGTAGCAGCACCAGTTCCATCATCTTCAGCAGCAGAGATGCAGATGGCGCTGTACTCACGAGCTGTGCAGTCTGCATGTGTAGCATCCAGTGAGGCACAGTTTATTCTACACCAGGTCGACATGGGCCACCTCAACATGTCCGAGGCAGATTATGCTGACTTGCAGGAAAGTGTATTCATGCTACAGCGGGAGATGATGGCAGCGTGTGAGCGATTCTCACAGGAGAGCAGCATCAGTGCTCTCGGCAGGAGCCTTCCGCCAGCAGCATCTGGCACACCTATACCCGGGGAGGATCTTGTACGAGCTTCGAGTATGACGTCCGTTGGGGACACTATTATAGGAGAGGCGAGCGTGCTTTCGGCTTCCGCCATCCTCGCTCCTGTCGACCCCATCATCGCTCCTCCTTCATCTACTACTACCGTCACGCACCTTCATCCACCCGACTCATCTGCCCCATCGTCATCTTCATCCACGAGTGGTGATCCGGTTCGTTGCTCCAGCTCTCCTCTTCTGGCAGTACACCCTTCTGTCTCAGGGTATGCTATCCCGTATCGGAGGCCAGGTCCGCCACTTCATCCACGCACGCGTGCTGCTCGCCCATTCCCGTTCCTCCGGCGCACACAGATGCATCATGGCAGTGCGGAGGCAGGAGAGATTGTGAGTTGGGACCCTTGGCAGTCACGCGATGACTGGTATACCCTAGGTGATGCAGATTCATGTGAGGAGCTGTAGCCGGAGACACCACTTCGTCTTTGAGGGAGGGAGTCGACTCGCAGGTGACAGGGGGAGCTGTCTCTACATGATGGATACACCACATTACTTATCGCCCAGGATCTGTTCAGCTACGACATCAGCATCTCCATCGAGGACATCGCTGCCAGGTTCATCTGCCCAGGGGGAGTGTTGTGTGGACCTCGACCTGACGCGACGCCATGGGAGATGCATGGCGAGGTCCATGCTCTGTTGTGAGCATCTACAGCATCCCGCATGTGCCTCACGCTACGTGCCTGCACAGCTGCATATAGATGGTAGCACATTGTTGGTCGAGACCCGGACACTTGGTGCATTGCACCAGTGTCACGAGGAGACCATCTTGTCCTCTGACATGTGTATGATGTGCATTACACTGGTTTGTGTGCGTGTGCATCACTCCTCTCATGGTCGAGACCCAGACACTTGGTAGGTTGTGCCAGTGTCCAGGGAGACCCTAGATGGATAGCAGACGAGTGTGTGTGTGTGTTTGTGCGAGTTGACTCGTGCATGTTATGGCTTGCCATGCATTGTTGTTCCATGCCTTCACTCATTCGTTCTGGCGTGGATGGCTATGTCAGCCAGGGGGAGTTTTGGTTTGTGTGGCTTCCACCCATCACAACCGACACTGCTAGTTTACCGATATACCTACTTTCGGGGTATATGGCAAAGGAGAGCGTGACGACACGACGGGCCTCCGGACTGCACCGAGACTTCTCCAGCACCTGCGACAGCGCCGGCGAGACGCGGTCGATGCGTTCCGGCAGCCATGTGGGCTTGTCAGGAGGTAGGAGAGTTTTCTCGGTGGGTTCAGACCCGCGCACCCGGTTGACTGTACCGGTGCGACGAGGAGACCCGATGGCTATTGTGGGGCTTCCGATGTTCGGAAAGCCGTCTGTGATGCCTGGACATTGATTCCGAGATGTTTTGGCACTGCTCATGTTTTCTCGGTGGTCGAGACCCGGGCACTCGGAGAGTTGTTCCGGTGCCTCGAGGAGACCACCTTTGTTACTCTCGTGGTGTATGCAGTGTGTTCTCCCTGTTGACTCATTTGGGCTCAGCAGGGGTGACGGGGCCCGGTGCGGTTAGCTGCCNGCGCCCCTATATAAGCCCGCTAGGGGCTCATTTGTAAACTCTCCTTGTTCTTTATATTCAGCGTTCCAGACTTAGCCAAATTCTTGCCGTCTTGCATCGCACTCACACACAGAGCTCATGTTCGTTTTTGCATGGGCCTGCATGCTCGAAGATTATTTCCAATATAGCCCGACAGAACGAATGGCCACCATGAGCTTTTCACGCGCAAGCGCCTTGGTCAAGAAGTCAGCCCGCTGCATGTCCGTGCGGACCCAGATGACAGAGATCACCTGTCGCTCCACAAGATCACGCACAAAGTGATGCTCAACAGCAATGTGATTCGTACGTACATGAAACACACCAGAGTTGTCTGCGATGGCAAGGGCACTCTGGTTGTCACAGCGTAGAACAATGCAGGGCACCGACTGACGCAACTCACGAAACAGACGCTGCAGCCACACCGCCTCAGCAGCCCCAGCCCCTAGAGCAACATACTCAGCCTCCGATGAGCTACGTGCGATACAACCCTGCTTGCCACTACGCCACGACATAGCGGTGCCACCAAGCAGGAATACGTAGCTTGTCCGGCTGCGCCCATCAGGACTCCACGCCCAGTCGTTGTCTGTGTAGCCGTCGACTACTACCGAATACTGCCGTCGAAAGCAGAGTCCGAGGTACGGTGTGGACACCACGTACCACACCACTCGCACAGCAGCATGAAGGGCTCTCGCTCGAGGACACTGTGAAAACTGTGCAAGGAGGTTGACGGTAAAGGTAATGTCGGGTCGTGTGGTAGTGGCCAAGTACATGAAGGAGCCGATCAGGCGCAAGTACAGGGTCACGTCCACTGTCTCCCCCAGGTCTGCGGGATCATCCACCTTCAGAGCATCCTGCCCGTTAGGTGTGATGGGGGTAGAGGCTGTAGGAACTGCACCCAAGAGGTCAGCAAACCGCTCCCCCACAACATGGGCGTAGCGTGCCTGGTGTAACAAGAGTGTCCGTCGCTGGCGATCACGCACGATCTCCATCCTGAGAAACATAGCTGCAAGACCAAGGTCCTTCATCCTGTAGGCAGCCTGGAGAACGGCCTTGGCCTCCTTCACGGCCTCCATAGAAGGAGACGCAATCAGGAGGTCGTCCACGTAGACCAGGATGGCAGTGAAGCTGTCGGCTGTCCGTCTGAGAAAGAGGGACGGGTCAGCGTCACTCTGTACGTAACCGGCACGTGTCACTGTACCAGTGATCACCAAGTTTTAGCACCTAGGTGCCTGTTTCAGGCCGTACAAGGCCTTGCACAAGCGCCAGACCTTGTCACCGACCTCGAACCCAGGTGGCTGGACCATGTAGATCTCCTCCTCTAAGGTGCCATGGAGGAACGCGTTGTTCACGTCCATCTGGTGCAGCTCCCAGTCATGGTGAGCAACAACCCCGAACAGAGCGCGAGTCGTGGTCATGCGGCCAACCGGTGCAAAGGTGTCAGTGAAATCCACTCCCTCAACCTGCGAGAACCCCTTGGCCGTCAAGCGAGCCTTGTAGCGATCCAGTGTGCCATCAGGCTTCACCTTCTTGCGAAAGACCCACTTGGCCTGTACAGCCCTCCGCCCAGGCGGGAGGTCGACNGTTTTAGCACCTAGGTGCCTGTTTCAGGCCGTACAAGGCCTTGCACAAGCGCCAGACCTTGTCACCGACCTCGAACCCAGGTGGCTGGACCATGTAGATCTCCTCCTCTAAGGTGCCATGGAGGAACGCGTTGTTCACGTCCATCTGGTGCAGCTCCCAGTCATGGTGAGCAACAACCCCGAACAGAGCGCGAGTCGTGGTCATGCGGCCAACCGGTGCAAAGGTGTCAGTGAAATCCACTCCCTAACCTGCGAGAACCCCTTGGCCGTCAAGCGAGCCTTGTAGCGATCCAGTGTGCCATCAGGCTTCACCTTCTTGCGAAAGACCCACTTGGCCTGTACAGCCCTCCGCCAAGGCGGGAGGTCGACAAACTCATAGACACCGTGCTCACGGATGGCTCTGAGCTCATCCTCACAAGCAGCATGCCAAAGGTCTGCATCGTGAGCTGAGAGTGCCTCCTTCAACGTGCCTGGATCACGCATCGTCAAGGGAGCGCTCCGGGTGGCTAAGACACACGCCTCCCGATGCGGTCTGACCGTGACAAGTTCGGCTGCGGCATCGCAAGCAACCAAGAACTCTCAAGAGACCAACTTGTGGCCGACATGACATGCTGGGTGAATCTCGGTGTAGTCTGCCTGGACACTCAGGCCAAGGGCCTTCGTGCCGGGCTCGCCACTCTGAACACTACCAGTCGGTCGTCTGGGTACATGGTCAGTAGTCCGCTGAGCTCTAGAGGGCAATGGTCGCAGGCGACCGCCAGGCTCGCGGGAGTACCTCGACGCAGCACTCGCCTCAGGCTGCGGGGAAGGCTGCTGTGCCACAGTCGTAGGAGGCATGGGTGGATGCACGAGAGTGGGTGTGACGGAGGGGACTGACACTAGTAAGGGTTCAGGTGTACCAGAGGGGACCGGCACTGGCACCAGTACGGGATCGGGTGTGCCAGAAGGGTCTGACACCGACAGAGGGTCAGGTGTGCCAGAGGGAACTGACGCTCGTACGGGATCAGGTGTGTTAGAGGGAACTGGAGCCCGCACGGGATCCGGTGTGGAACAAGGAAGTGGCACAGGATCGGGTGTGTCGGACGGTACGGATGAGGCTACTGGACCCACGGCCACGATGGCCAGATTGTCAACAGCCGGAGACCGGTCAGCAGGTGAGGAAGCCCGGCCGGACCCATCCGCAGGACTAGTCTCCCCCATCCGCCGGGAAGCCACACGGGTAGGAACGTGGTCGGCGGCCACCGACAGAATGTTGGACAAGTCGCGGTAGGTGAGAGTCTCAAAGAAGAGAGCATCTCGAGACTCGACAATGCGATGGCGAGCAGGGTCCCAAAACCGCCAGGCCTTCAACCGGGGGGAGATGCCGAGGAAGGCACACATGCGTCCCCGAGGTGAGACCTTAGAACCCTGCTGGTCCTCGGTGTACCAGACACAAGGGATAGACCCCCAAACGCGAGCGCGACGGAGATCAGCGCGATGGCCAAACCACAGCTCATACGGCGTGACATGGTCTTGAAGAGGACCATGCGGCAAGCGGTTCCAGACCCACGTCATGTAGGAGAGTCCCTCAAAGGCAAAGGACTCCGATAGACCGCACTCAGACCGCATAGCACGAATCGCATCCTCTATGGTGCGGTTCCAACGCTCAGACACACCGTTCTGCTGTGGTGTAGCAGGGGCGGAGAGCTGGTGAAAGATACCGTGCTCGGCAAAGTAGGCATCCATCTCGCCTAAGAACTCGCCACCACGATCTGAACGGAATGTGTGCAGAGTGTGACGAGACTGACGCTCATCCATCACAAGCCACAGGCGGACTGCCAATGCGGCATCGCTCTTGTGGCGCAGGCTATAGACCCACCGCATCCGCGTGAAGTCATCAGTCAGGGTGAGAACGTATCGACCCCGATCAGAGAGGGACTTGACTGGGAGAGGGCCGAGAAGGTCCGAGTGAACCAACTCAAGTGGGCGCAGTGCCCGGGAGGAGGAGTCAGGGTAAGAGCAGCGATGCATCTTACCCTAGGCACAAAAAAGACAGTCGGTCTTGGGCGGCTTCTCAAAAGAAGCTGCGTCAAGACCGAGGGCTGGCTGAGTACGAATGAGCTTGGACACAGTGTCCGAGCTCACATGGCAGAGGCGACGGTGCAACAAGCGCTGGTGTTCCGGGGAGAGAACACCAGTGACAAACACTCGTGCAGAAGAGGGAGGGGAAGGAGAAGCAGAGGGAGTGCAATGAGACACATGATACAGGTCATGAACAACAGAGGCACGAAGCACAACGGCACGTGTGTCAAGAGCAGTCACTGTGGCAGAGTCAGCAGAGTGCTCAACAGTGAGGCCCATCCTGGTGCATGCACGAACACAGAGCAGGCTGAGCTCAAGAGCAGGGACAAAGAGCACATCAGAAATGTACAAGGGGCTAGACGGACCATCGAACCGCACAACCCCAACTCCCTGTACAGGCAACGACTGACCAGACCCTGTGCGAACAGACCGAACAGACGCAACGTGACCCAGCACAACGAAGTCACTGCGACGACAGGTCATGTGATGAGTGGCCCCAGAGTCAATAATCCAGGTGCCACTCGGCTCACGACCAGTCGTCGACACTGAGCAACGTGCCACAGAACACTCTGCCTCTGCTGGGCGCTCAGCAGAGGACTCGGAACAACGANACGAACAGAGAGCAGGCTGAGCTCAAGAGCAGGGACAAAGAGCACATCAGAAATGTACAAGGGGCCAGACGGACCATCGAACCGCACAACCCCAACTCCCTGTACAGGCAACGACTGACCAGACCCTGTGCGAACAGACCGAACAGACGCAACGGGACCCAGCACAACGAAGTCACTGCGACGACAGGTCATGTGATGAGTGGCCCCAGAGTCAATAATCCAGGTGCCACTCGGCTCACGACCAGTCGTCGACACTGAGCAACGTGCCACAGAACACTCTGCCTCTGCTGGGCGCTTAGCAGAGGACTCGGAACAACGACGGACAACATGGATCTGTGACTCGGCAAGCCAGTCGATACTGTCAGGTCCATCCTCATCGCAAGCCACCATAGCTCCACCACAAGCATCATCACGAGCAACAGACGTAGTAAGACAAGTTGTGTCGGGACCACTCGGCTGTGACAACACACTCGCACCTCCCTGAGTACGAAGCGCCAGCAGCTGACGAAGCTCTGCGATCGTTTGATCCCGAGGGTTCACCTCAGTGCTGCCGCCTGATGAAACGGGTGCGTCTGCAACACTCGTGGTCGCGGCGCACCCAGTCCGTGTATCGCTCGAGGAAGTCCAGTGTGCGTGCGCCGCCTGGAGGCCGCGCATGATCCGAGTCCAGTCAAGTGGCTGCTCACACTCTGTGTAGCGGTGAGCGCCTCCACAGTTGTAGCAGTGGATAGAACGTCCACTGCCACTACTCGCCGGCTGCTGCTGCTGCTGTCCCTTTCCGCGTCGCTTCTTCCCCTTCTTTCCCTGTGCGGCCGATGCAACACCCTGAGTGTGGCCGCTCGGAGTAGAGGAGGAGGAGGAGGAGGAGGCGGTCGAGGTGGGGCTGGTGAGCAGGGACAGAGGCGTAGGAGGCGTCGCAGTCACTGCTACATCCAGTGGACTCTGCTGATGAGCGACACCAGCCTCATGAGCCGATGTGGCCTGGATGAAGTAGCGATGGGCCCAAGGAAGCAGCTATAGTGACTCTGACAGCTCAGAGAGAGCCACACGATCGAAGCTCATAAAGAGCTTCACGTGGTCCAAATGCGCTCCCATCATGATGGTGTCGAGCGCCCACAGCTGCGTCCCGCCACCGGTCCCAAGGCGCGTGTAAAGGCGCATCGCGAGCCTCCAGTAGTCAGCTGCGGGCTCTGTGGGACCCTGCCGGAGGTAGTGAAACTCACGTAGTCGGGCCGCCCTCATGCATGGGTCTCCGCAGCAAGAAGTGTCAGGGCGAGCTCCCAGCCCCGACGCGGATCTACTCCAATCCCGGTCCCGGTCTGACCGAGGAAAGGACGGAAGTCGATCACAGTCTCCCGTGGCATGGCATAGAGGAGACCCCGCATCACTCTCGCTGCTGTCTGGGCCTGGTGAGCGTCGCGGGTCTGGTACTGGCTGTGGTAGTACGGCCAGACACCCTTAGAATCGACCCACACCTGAAACAGGGTCTCCCAGCAATCGAAGCCCTCGTCATTATCGTAACGGGGTGGAGGTATCTCAAAGTCCTTCGGTCGCCGCTCCGTGGGGAGGGCGACCTCAGGCTCAGGAGATGGTGGGCGGGGTATGGGGAGCCCACCAGTGGGGGAAAACACCACCAAAGGTGAACGCCGCTGAACGACGAGTCTGATCCTGACGGCGAGAAGGTGGTGGAGTGGGAGGCTGTGATCCCAGACGTAACTCACGGATGCGCTCCTCAAGCACACGAATCTCGTACGCGCGTGAGTCGTCCTCCATCTCCTCCTCGTCCCAGGTGTCCACCTGTGACGATCGATGCTGAGACCACCGCACTGTGTAGGGTGTAGACTGCTGAGCGGATGGTGTAGCTCCAGAAGACTCTCCAGGTCGCTGCTGTGAAGCCATCGAACGACCCCGTAATAGCTCCGTGATCTCGTGCAACGCGTCGGACTGCCTCTACTGCTGCTGGCGCATCTCGTCCTGCGACAGACGGAGCTCATCGATCATGCGGGACTGCAACCGCGGGCTCACAACGCCCGAAGAGGAGGAAGAGGGATCAGCGGGTCCTTTGTCCTTGTCACGGACCGGCGCCATCGCGGTCCTCAGTATGGGGCCGAGCGTCGAAAATGCTCCAAACAAGAAATCAACAGCGTTTCTCAAAGATTTGAGACGCTGGCAATTTTTTACTGTCCGGCCAATAATTTGGCTAAGAATGGTGCTGACGGCCAGAAATTTGGCTAGTGCTGAAATTTAAAATTTTCAGCACTAAAACTTCAAGGTTGTCCAAATCAAGCGAAATTTGGACCACAGAGGCTCCTGAATGTGCTGAACATGGTAGTGAAGTTTTCGGTCGCAAAAAGTTTCAAAAAGTGGCAAAACGTCACTTTTCCCTGTTCTGCCCGAATTTCAGCAGAAAACAAATGTGCGTTGCACTTCAGTCTTTGCTGGTGGCGACAGAGCACGAAACTGAGGGTGAATAGTAGCTATGGAGATCTTGAGAGAAGATCTTTCCAACGCACCCTCAAACGCTGAAAACAGCGTTCGTTTGAAGCCAGGGCAAGCTTGTACCGACGGGGAGGTGGTGGCTGACGCGATTTTCGTCTGCGGCTCCTCCACGTCCGTGCGGCTTCTAGGAAGTTGCACGGACAGGGGCAGCGGTGGCGCACGCAGCTGTTGTTGCTGCTGCTGCTGCTGCCGTCGAGCTTGACGGCAACGGCCTCAAGCCACTTTGGCGGCCACTGTTGCTGATGTTTCTGATGCCGCCGCCGATGTTGCTGCTACTGCTGCTGTTGTTGCTGCTGCTGCTGTTGTGGTCAAAACTGCCAGCACTGTTGCTGCGCTGCTGGACAGCTGCTATGGCGCTGCTGCGCTGGCGTGCTGCTACACTGCTGCACCCCTCCTGCACGACTCCTCCGTCACGCAGGTGTTGCGGCCTACGCCTTGCAATGGCGCAGGTTGGTGGGTCCTCCCAGGACCTGTCGCTGCTGCTGTGTGCTGTTGCCGCTACTACTGCTCACTGCTGCTGCGATTGCTTCATCTCTGCTGTGCAGCACAACAAGCTCTGGCTTGTTGCTCTGATACCATGAGAAGATGCATAGAAGCTTCCTAGCCACACTCCCGTTGACCAGGCCTCAGTGCCTAGTCAGACGGTGACGACAGTCACAAGTCGTGCACGTAACGGCAAGGGTTTGGCTAGGGGACACAAGGCAAAGTGTCTGAATGCTTCATAAGCATTTGCAGAGAGAGATAACAAATGACAGGTCCATGGCATAAATACCTGCCGCGGCGCACAGCGGGTGTCGCACGCGGCGGTCCAAGAGCTGTCNGGACGCTACGACTGGTCACACGCACAAGTCCGGCATCAATCTGTGGAAGGACAATGCAAAACATGCAAATCGGCCTCAAGAGCCTGTCCACCGAGAAAACTCTAGCGTCTGCAGAAAAACTGCAGAGTACCCAGCAAGCACCCGGGACGTCATGGCAGCCGCCTGGTGGCTGCTGGCGGGTGAATCCACCAACCATCAGTGCTCCGGCGCCAGCTGGGTCCGCATCAGGGATCTGCACGAGCATGGACACGGCCGAGTGGTCACAGTAAGCTGTACAAACGGACGGAAACAGCTCACATCACAACAAAGACCTCATCCTCGTCCGTGTCCCATGACCAAGGTCGCATTCAGGGCTTACGAAATCTTATTTATCATCGATTTAACCGAGGGTAGCAAGTTGACTCCTCATCGCAGCAAATGTTTCGCGCACTTGAATATGGTGTTCCCCTCCTCGGCATTCAGCATTTTGAAGTTGGCTTCCACCTTTTTGTGCCATGAATGGATGTTGAATGCCGAAGTTGACTTTGGCATTCAACATCCATTCTCCTTGAATTCGGCATTACTTCCCGCTCATCTCATCAAGTGGCTTCCGAATGTGGATGAACATTCCCATGACGAGGGTATGTAGTCGTTTAAATGCCATTTGAAAACAGTTGTGTCCCGCAAATCCAGGCACGACGGCTTGGGACATGCCCATGCAAATTTGCGAATTCAGACGACAAATTTCGGGCAGATTGGATTCAATTCATCGCGTCATTGAATTAAGTGAAACAGCGGGTGAAACGGACTTTCAAATTTCTCAATTTGAAGCGAGCTTTGTGGACGTAGCTTGCCCTTAGCATCCAAAAAAATTTCTTCCAACATCCGATTCCGTACGAAATCCATACTTGAATGCAGAAGTCAACCTGACTTCTGACCGGATTCGACGGCAAACTGGTTCGCACCTGCCGAGCCATGTGCTGAAGCATACGTCAGCGTTGACTTGTGCCCCATTAGCATCACGAGCCAGTTCCCTCTCAAACACCTGACTTCTAAATGCTGAATGCCAAGGGAGGGAACACCATAGAACTTTCTTCGTAACAATTTCACACCCAAACAACGTCTAGATTTCATGGAAGACATCAACTCCATCAGGTGAAACAAAGACTTCAATAGCAAGAAGAGATGAACTATCGACCGAAATTTGAACATCATTGTATATGAAACAGCTATATCTTTTGTGTAACGCCGATTTGAACGTGGCTACTTCCATCTTTACGAGGGTCTGGCGTTTTTCCATGTAGATGCTTAAGAAGTCCCGATGGTGAATATCAACCGTAATAATGTTAATTTGTTCGTGCAGTCCTATTCGTGTGATAAGAGATGCACCATAACTTACTTCAGACGAAGTTTTACCCATTACGATGAAAGTTGCAGAGTTGTATGCGACACACTTCTTACACATTTTCTAGAATGTGCTAGTATGGCGTGCGTAAATTCCATCCATTTTTTAATGCATTTTGTGAGGTGTACCACGCTGGATTGATCTACAAAGAAGGTAGATTGTGTGTTATTGACAATGTGAGAATGGTTATGTGAGTTATTCATACAGCTCAAACCATCCTCATATCCTTGGATGGTCTTTTGATTGGACCACAAACTGGGTTTGAGAGATTAATTCTCTTCATGTCATTGCTCATTCTAACAGTAGGTAAGTACACCTCCAAAGATGTTTAGCCACATCCAAACTATCAGTCCCATCGAGTTTGCACGATCAAACGGATCAAGAAGTGCTGGTCAAAGCTGCTTGAGAGTTGGAGATTTCTCATTGTGATAATTACTTTCTGTGCGCAAAATAATGAATCTCCTCCATCACCACATCAAGTTGTTACAACATATGGGTATTGAGGTTCTCAAGTCTTGATAGCTTCTGGTATGCATCTTCGATGATGCAAGCATGTTGATGAGCACCTCCCACAATGCCATGTTTAGTCCCAACATGTAATGGTAAAGGCAAAGGGTTTGCCAAGCCTGAGGATTCCATCACCCAGCTGACCCTTGAGGTCGTCGCTTCTGCACCAATTTCCGGAAATGTTTCGTGCTACCTTCTCTCAAGACCATTCTTGACCACATGCTACTCATCCTCAATTGTCAGAGTTTGCACAATGGAAGAGAAGGTGCACTAAGGTCTAGGTTCCTTACTGCTTGTACATAGATCTTGTTGCTCAGCAAGAAGGCATGTAGTATCTCTAGAACTGTGAATGGAAAAACACAGCTGAGAAATGAATCTCTTCGATTGATAGTACAAAGTACAGAGTACAAGTAGTGGCAACCTAAACACAGCTATGTACACAGCTCTGATCTGCCTGGCATCCACAGGGGACAATCTCTTGCTAGGCCGTCCAGGCCGTCGACACAAGAGTCTCGGCTCAGCCACCGTNTGATTGATAGTACAAAGTACAGAGTACAAGTAGTGGCAACCTAAACACAGCTATGTACACAGCTCTGATCTGCCTGGCATCCACAGGGGACAATCTCTTGCTAGGCCGTCCAGGCCGTCGACACAAGAGTCTCGGCTCAGCCACCGTATTCAAGGTAGTCTGGCCTCCAGGTAGTCAGGCATTCCTCCATCCAGGCTGGCACGCACGTGCCAGTCTAACAGGGGTCTTCAGAGCGAACTCCAGCAGAGTCTTGGCTTGGGCACTCCAGATGGCACTCCAGTAGCCAAGGTGATGATGATGAATGAGAAGCTAGAAGTCTGAAGCTCTGAGGTAAGGAGGTTGCTGTGTCAGAGTGACCATAGATGATCACAAGATTATTTATAAGGTGTGACAGGGCCGTTGCCTTTATATACACGTGGCCCTGGCAAGTTGACCGCCCTTAGAGGAGAAGCTTCCTCTTGTGTGGTGGCAACAGTCACCTCATAGATGTTGCAGATGTGAAGCTTCCTTGCCAGGGAAGTTTCTTCTAGCTCTACGTCGTTAGTGTCACTCCGCACTTGGCCACGGTCTAGAGTAAACGGCGCCGACAGGCAAACCGCCGACCGCCCTTGGTATTTCAACCAAGGTAGAGATCACCCACGGAGTGGTGTTTCCACACTGAAAGGTTCACTTAGCTTGTCCCAACTGTGGCCGGAGAGTGTTCCAAACTCTCACCCAACTGGCAATGCTACACACCAAAGTGTGCACTTGCACTTGTTCTTTACCCTCTTTCTTGGTGGCCAACAAGGGATTAGTTTTCTCCCAAGTCTCAAGAGTAAGAGATGANATCACATGCAAATGACAGGCCTTATATAGTCTCTGGTCAGTGCTCCCAGTGGCTCCTTGGAGGGGCCTCCCCCCAAGGCCACCCTAGACAGTGTCATCAACTTTGATGACATGGCACCCTCTGTGACCGCCAAGTGGCGCTTGATCCACCTTGGACCTTAGAGGCTTCTAGGAAGCTTCCTTGGCCCTTTTTAGTCACAAAGAAAATTTGGTCCTGGCGGGATTCGACCCCGGACCTCTCGCTTGCGAGACTGCGCTTTCACCCACTAGGCTGTAGGAAGTTGTCCTACGGAGCATGCACCAGGTAGACTACCAAGAGTAGACCAAGGGGACTTACTCCACAAGGATGAGCAGTGCATGTCTTGTCTCTCTCAGCCTCTCTTCGTGTCGCTGGGGGACTTGCGCTACAAGCACAGTGCATACCCAGTCTAAATCTTCCGCTGATTGGACCAGGGGCATACACAAAACATAACAAACTCTCCCTTGCACCTGCGTCCATCTGCGGCTAGATTCCTGCTGCGGCCATGGGCCCAGCGATGTCGGCCACCTGTGAAGTAGGCCGCCCGTTCAGCCCTCGTCTGTTCCGCTCACCATCCCAATGCCCCGTGCCCCTGCCATGTGCGGGTCACTTTCCAGCGGCTTCGTCAGGAAGTCCGTGAGCATCTGCTTGGTCGCGATGCACTGCAGATCAACCACTCCCTTGGCGACGAGGTCGCGCGTGTAGTGATAGCGAATGTCGATGTGCTTGGTCCGCCTAGAGAGGGTGTCCTTGAACGCGATGTCCATCGCGCTCTGGTTGTCGACGTGGACGACCGTGGCCTCCTTCTGTGGTGCGTGCATCTCAGCGAGCAAGTTGCGTAGCCACTGCGTCTCCTTGCACACCTCAGACAGCGCCACGTACTCAGCTTCTGTGGTTGAGATGGAGACACAGTCCTACTTGCGGCTGGCCCACAACACAGCGCCGCCGTTCACAAGGCACACAAAGCCCGAGGTGGACTTCCTATCATCCACGTTGCCTCCAAAATCTGCGTCGGTGTAGCACTTGAGGCGCAAAGGGTCTGTTCCTTGAAGGCCGCCGTACTACAGCCCCATGTGCCGTGTCTTGTTGAGATAGCGCAAAATGCGCTTCACGGCCTGCCAGTGGAGTGGCCCAGGGTTGGCCACGAACCGACTGACTAGCCCCACAGCAAAGGAGATGTCCGGCCGCGTGCCAACCATGGCATACATGATGCTACCCACCGTAGACTGGTACGGCACATCATGCATTTCGCGGCGCTCGGCTTCCGTGCTGGGGGAGTGGGCGGAGGTGAGATTGCACTTCGTGGGGAGAGGAGTGCTGAGGGGTTTGGCGTCTTCCATGCCATAGCGCCAAAGCACCTCTAAGATGTACTTCGTCTGGTTGAGCTCGATGGTGCCTGCAGCTCGGTTGCGATGTATGGCGATGCCCAAGTAGTACTCGAGCTCGTCCATGTCCTTCATCTGAAACCGCCCATGCAGCTTCTCCTTGAGGGCCTCAACGGCCTTCATGGAGGTCGAGGCTAGAATCAGGTCATCCACGAACAGCGCTACCAGCAACAGCCCATGGTCATCCGCACGCACATACACACTGGGGTCGTTGTGGTAGTGCAAGAAGCCAAGGCCAGCCATGAAGCTGTCCATCTCCTTGTACCAGATCCTTGGGGCCTGTTTCAGCCCGTAAAGCGCCTTGATGAGGCGACACACCTGCCCGGGTTTTGCCTTGACACCCTCGGGCACCTCCATTAGTATCTCCTTGTCAAGCTTCCCGTAGAGGAAGGCGGTCTTGACGTCCATCTGGTGGATTTCCATGTTGCGCGCCGCAGCCACAGCCAGCAAGGTGCGGATGGAGGGGAAGGACGCGACAGGAGAGTAGGTCTTGTCGTACTCAGACCCTGCTCTCTGCGAGAACCCCTTCCCGACGATCCTTGCCTTGTACTTGTCGATGCTGTTGTCTTGCTTGCGTTTGACGCGTAAGACCCACTTCACGCCCACCACGTGTGCGTTTGGTGGTCTGTCCACTAGCTCCCACGTTCCGTTCTCCTCGATGGAGGCAAGCTTGCTCTCCATCGCCTCCTTCCACTTAGCGGCGTCCGGCCGCGAGAGAGCCTCGGCAATGGTAGCCGGCTCTCCCTGCGAAATGCACGACCAGCTCAAGCCAGTCCACTCGGCCTTCCCTCCGTCGTACTGCTTTGCAGGCTTTGCTTGGCACTCACTGCGCCGCAGTGGTGCTGGTGCTGGCTGCTCGTGCTGCTGCTGTTGCTGTGCTTCCCCAGGAGGGGTCGCTGGAAGGGAAGAGCCACTGGCCTCCGAGGAGGCCTCGGATGTCTCCGACGCGGTGTCGGATGTCAACTCCGCTTCAGCCTGAGCGGACGCTCTCCCTGAATTGGCAGCCTCGCTGTCTACGGCCACTGGCGTCCCAGGCCAGTTAGGCGGGGGTGTGTCACCCGCCTCCAGTAACACGATCCACTCTCCCTGTTTTGGAGAGTTCTCTGGGTCCAGCAGTTCTCCCTTGCCGTGTGACACTTCCTGGAAGGTCACATCTCTGGAGGTGATGACTCTCCCTGCTGCCTGGTCCCACAGCCTGTACGCCTTGTGCGCGGCCTCGTAGCCGATCATCACGCACTTGCGCGCACGTGCATCCAACTTCCCCGCTCCTTGCCTGTCCTGGACTTTGGCCCAAGCCGTGCAGCCGAATGCCTTTAGGTGAGAGGCATCCGGCTTCTTTCCCGACCACGCCTCTTGCGGCGTCATGCGTTCTGCACTTCGCTCCTTTTCTGTCCCCTTGCTGCGCTGTGCTGCAGCAGGCATGAGGTTGATGAGGTAGCATGCAGTGCGCGCTGCTTCCGCCCAGAAGCGAGGAGGGAGCTTTGAGTCGAACAGCATGGTTCGCGTCATGGCCAGAATGGTCTGGTTCATGCGCGCGGCCACGCCGTTGCTCTGCGGTGTGTAGGGGGTAGTAGGTTGGTGGACAATGCCGTGTGGCCGAAGCCACGGCTTGCACCCCTCGTACTCTCCGCCGTTGTCGCTCCGCAGGGCCTTGACCTTCCGCCCGGTTTGTCGCTCCACCATGGCGACAAACTCTTGCAGGCGCTCCAGCACCTCTCCCTTCGTTTTGAGGAAGTACACCCACACCTTCCGAGAGTAATCATCCATGAAGGTGAGGAGGTACTTGGAGCCGCCATTGGACGTGGTGCGCATGGGGCCACACACGTCGCTGTGGACGAGGTCGAGTATGCCCTCTGCTCTGCGACCGTTTTTGGAGAAGCGTTTCCGCTTTGTCTTCCCTTGCAGGCAAGCCTCACACCCAGCGTTGCATCCACCCTTCAGCTCACACCCCTCCAGCCCGCGTACAAGCTTCTGCTCCTGCATGACCTGCAGGGTTCTGTCGGCCACGTGCCCAAGGCGTCTGTGCCACAGCTTCGCAATTGTTGCTCTCGCGTCTTTAGCCGCCACAGTAGGCGGCATGGATTGTGTCTTGGCGTTCGGCGATGGTGCAGCTTCCGCTACTGCCTCTGCCGTCCCAGCGACGCTGGGGCGGCAGAGGCAGTAGCGGTGGTACAAAGAACCAAGTTTCCCGATCAGTGTGGGCCCATAACCCTTTGTCACTCCGCACTTGGCCACAGTCTAGAGTAAACGGCGCCGACAGGCAAACCGCCGACCGCCCTTGGTATTTCAACCAAGGTAGAGATCACCCACGGAGTGGTGTTTGCACACTGAAAGGTTCACTTAGCTTGTCCCAACCGTGGTCGGAGAGTGTTCCAAACTCTCACCCAACTGGCAATGCTACACATCAAAGTGTGCACTTGCACTTGTTCTTTACCCTCTTTCTTGGTGGCCAACAAGGGATTAGTTTTCTCCCAAGTCTCAAGAGTAAGAGATGATATATATTCACATGCAAATGACAGGCCTTATATAGTCTCTGGTCAGTGCTCCCAGTGGCTCCTTGGAGGGGCCTCCCCCCAAGGCCACCCTAGACAGTGTCATCAGCTTTGATGACATGGCACCCTCTGTGACCGCCAAGTGGCGCTTGATCCACCTTGGACCTTAGAGGCTTCTAGGAAGCTTCCTTGGCCCTTTTTAGTCACAAAGAAAATTTGGTCCTGGCGGGATTCGACCCCGGACCTCTCGCTTG
>SZWC01001500.1:174540-196804 GCA_023375785.1 Penium margaritaceum
ACCCTAACGGCTTTTTCTAGGTGACGCTGATGCGCACGACGCCGGAGGAGAATCGCAAGGTGGCGGCGTTCATCGCGGGCAAGGCCAACAGGTCGCGTGCTCCTGTGCGCATCCTCTTCCCCAACAAGGGCGTGTCGGCCATTGACGCTGCGGGCGCGCCGTTCCACAGCCCCGATGCTGACGACGCGCTAGCGGAGGAGCTCGACCGCCTCCTCGACAAGTCCTCCGGCGACCGCAAGGTAGGTGGGTGGGTGGGTGTTGGGTGGGTGACTGCATAGGAGGGTGGGTGGGTGCTGCAACTCGACAGCTGACGCAAAGCAACAGACGGGCAAGGATCAGAGAGCCTTTTGTGCTCCCTAGTTACGAGCCGGGATGGGCCATTACCCCCTCCTGTTTTCGTATTCCTGTGCTCATGCCTCTCTGAGAATCCACTCTCCGTCGTTCTGTTCCATGTTTGCTCTAACCGAGCACCGCTCCCATGCCACTGCCCCATGCAGCTGGTCCGCCTGCCGCACCACATCAACGACAGGGAATTCGCCGCAGCCCTTGTCGACACCTTTTTTGAACTCGCAGCCCACACGCTCGCTCAGCCAGCAGCCGCTGCCACCACTGCCGCTGCTGGCGCCAGCAGCGCCACCGCAGGTGCCAACGCGGAACGGATGCAGCGCATCCAACAGCGAGTGCAACCCCTGCTGAGTTCTGTGTTTGGGCCGTCATCCGTAGAGATCCCGCAGTTGGCGAGCAGGCGTGCTGCCATCCTGGCGCAGCTGCGGGCGCAAGTGGCGGAGGGGCGCGCAGTGATTGGCGGTGGCGCGGGCACCGGCATCTCTGCCAAGTGCGAGGAGGCTGGCGGCTGCGACCTCATCGTGATCTACAACTCGGGCCGCTTCCGCATGGCCGGCCGCGGTTCGCTGGCCGGCCTGTTGCCCTTCAAGGACGCCAACGGGGTTGTTCTTGAGATGGCCTCCGAAGTGCTCCCTGTGAGTAAGTCCCATACAAATGTTTCCTCTCTCCTCATGTATGGCATTGCAGCTGCAGCCCCCAACGTCAGCTCCACGGCTGCCATCTTCGTCATCGTCGTCATCATCGCCACTGCCAGGACCGCCGCTGCCCCTTTTTTTTGCCCTCCTCTTCTTCCTCCTCCTTGTATTCGTCCTCGCCCTCTTCCTCTTCCTGCTCGTTGTCCTCCTCCTGCTCCTTGTTGCCGTTGTCGTCATTGTCGCTGTCGTTGTTAGCGGGGGCGGCGGCAGCAGCAGCATCATCGTCCTCGTCGCCACCTCCACCGCCGCCGCTGTCGTCGTCGTCGTCCCCCCCTCTTCCCTGGCCTCTTCCTCCTCAGCCTCCTCGTCCTTGTCCTCCTCCTCCGCCTCCTCTTCCTCTTCATCATCCCTCAAAAATCCACCCGATGTTTCCCCTCACCGTTGTCACACTGCGTCCATGAGAAACAAGTCGGGTGGTTCAAACCTACAGCGCTTTGAGTGGGAATGGATGGGAAAGAACGGTCCGAGTGTCATGTGCCACTTGACAGGGCCCGAGCTCATAACTGGGCCAAACATGCACCATGGCTATGAGACCAAGTTGGGCATGTGTTCCGCTGCGTCCCATGATGAAGTTGCCCGGGAGGACTCGGTTGTCCCCTGCCGTTCTCCTCTGCAGGAGCAAGTCATGGCCCACTGTCCTGTTCCTCCTTCGGCAGGTGGTGAAGAGGTGTCCGGTGCTGGCGGGCGTGTGCGCCACCGACCCTTTCCGCGTGATCCCACGGTTCTTGAGGGAGGTGGCGGAGGCAGGGTTCGCTGGCGTGCAGAACTTCCCCACCGTGGGGCTGTTTGACGGCGTGTTTCGGCAGAACATTGAGGAGACCGGCATGGGCTTCTCTCTGGAGGTGGACATGATCCACGCAGCCGCCGCCATGGGCTTCCTCACCACTCCCTACGCCTTCACGGAGGACGAGGCGCGCGACATGGCGGCTGCGGGCGCACACATCGTGGTGGCGCACATGGGGCTCACGACCGCGGGCACCATTGGCGCGAAGACGGCGCTCACTCTGGAGCAGAGTGTGGCGCGCGTGCAGGCCATCGCTGATGCTGCGAGGGAAGTGAGGCCTGACGTCATGATCTTGTGCCATGGAGGTGAGTGGGAGGAGAGAGGTTGTGCGGGGGGGGAAGTGTTCCTGCCTTTGCTGCAGGAAACTCGGGGATGTGGGAGCCACAGTGCCACCATCTGGGTGAAGCTGGGCTTGGGAACGCACTCCTGTGCTTGTGTGGGTGTTCTCCGCTGTTGTGTTTCGTGCTGGCCAATCTTCTCATGCAGCCTCTCTCTGGTGCTGCAGCTGTGTTGTCTTTCTGCCCTCAGCTCTTGCCAAGTGGAGTGGCTCCTGAATGCTCTCTCGACTCTCCCTTCAACTGCCCTTCTTGCTACTACCATTCCGCTCCCCCCTCCATGCCCCCGTCCCCACCATGCCCCCGTCCCCACCATGCCCCTGTGGCCCCCACTCCCAAGCATTCTACCACCAAGCCTTGCAGTGCTGCCGTTCTTGGGCATTCAGAACCTGGCAGAGCATCTTACTGCCTTCGCTGTTCCATCCACATGCTCCACTTCACCATGTTCCCATCCATGCCATTGGCACCCACTGGTGTGCCGCTGACGCAGGACCCATTAGTGGGCCCAAGGAGGCCACATACATTCTGGAGCGAACACGGGGAGTGGACGGCTTCTATGGCGCATCGAGCATGGAGCGCCTGCCCACGGAGGTGGCCATGGTGGACAACCTCAAGGCCTACAAGAACATTCGACTCAAGCCGGCTGGCGCTGCCTCCACAGATGGATCATCAGCAGGAGCCTCACTTGCTGCTGCTGCAGCTGCTTCTGCTGCAGCTGCTGCTGCACCACACGTGGAGCCCGCCGACGATGTCAGCACTCCAGCTGGGCGGATCGACCGCATCCAGCGGCGTGTGCAGCCTTCCTTGAGGACCGTGTTTGGGGCGTCATCCGTAGAGATCCCGCAGTTGGCGAGCAGGCGTGCGGACATCTTGGCGCAGCTGCGGGCGCAAGTGGCAGAGGGGCGCGCAGTGATTGGCGGTGGCGCGGGCACCGGCATCTCTGCCAAGTGCGAGGAGGCTGGCGGCTGCGACCTCATCGTGATCTACAACTCGGGCCGCTTCCGCATGGCCGGCCGCGGTTCGCTGGCCGGCCTGTTGCCCTTCAAGGACGCCAATGGGGTCGTTCTCGAGATGGCGTCCGAAGTGCTCCCTGTGGTGAAGAGGTGTCCGGTGCTGGCGGGCGTGTGCGCCACCGACCCTTTCCGCGTTATCCCACGGTTCTTGAGGGAGGTGGCGGAGGCGGGGTTCGCCGGCGTGCAGAACTTCCCCACCGTGGGGCTGTTTGACGGCGTGTTTCGGCAGAACATTGAGGAGACCGGCATGGGCTTCTCTCTGGAGGTGGACATGATCCACGCAGCCGCCGCCATGGGCTTCCTCACCACTCCCTACGCCTTCACGGAGGACGAGGCGCGCAACATGGCGGCCGCGGGCGCGCACATCGTGGTGGCGCACATGGGGCTCACGACCGCGGGCACCATTGGCGCGAAGACGGCGCTCACTCTGGAGCAGAGTGTGGCGCGCGTGCAGGCCATCGCTGATGCTGCGAGGGAAGTGAGGCCGGACGTCATGATCTTGTGCCATGGAGGTGAGGGAACTGCAAATGCATGCAATCTCTTGGTTGAGATGTTGTGCAGGCCGAGGACCTTCAGGATGCAGGGGGAGGACGCCAATGTTGGGGAGCAGGGAGGTTGGTTGGAGGTTGGCGGGAGGGGGGGGGGGGAGGAGAGTTGCTTGTGTGATATGCTCTCTGTGGGATTTCACCTCAGTTTTGTCTCTAATGCATCGTACTCCTGTTTGTGCGGTCAAATGCAGGACCCATTAGTGGGCCCAAGGGGGCCACATACATTCTGGAGCGAACACGGGGAGTGGACGGCTTCTATGGCGCATCGAGCATGGAGCGCCTGCCCACTGAGGTGGCCATGGTGGACAACCTCAAGGCCTACAAGAACATTCGACTCAAGCCTACTCAGTGAAGCATGTACCATGTGCAATGTTTGTTCCACTTGTCCGACCTGGTTGCATGTTTCAGTCAAAGCTATTGGAGCAAGCCTATGCGATGCAACCAAATTCTTGTACCATGAACCTCCTCTTGCCCTACTTGGTTGGAGTGGAGCACTGCACGACACTGGAGTGCAATTGTGGCCGTTGCTCTCGAACCCCTTTTCATGAAGAGGACTGTTGAGACTCCAATCTGGGTGTTGAGCCAGGGGAATGTACACATGTTGAGCCGCAGGCATCATTGACTTACAATACACAAGCCATGAACACAGTAGATTTGACCCTCTGCACATGACTGAAGGCATTTTGACGACAAAGATGGGCCCCTCAGGGACGCAGTAGCAACATAGTTTTCGGCACTAGGCAGAGGACAGTCAGAGTTCAGTGTGAGCTTTGATGGACGCCTGCATCTCAGCATGAGGTCTACAGTACCGCTGAGAGATCCAGAGCAGTTCTACAGAAAGAGAAGTTCCTCCTCAAACGTCCATCGGAAGAGGTCCTCATAATGTGTGGGCATGTCCCCCCAAAATGTGACTTGGTCTGAGAAATCGAAATGAAACCTGACCCAAGTGTACTGACCATCCATTATGAACATACATGGTATTGAGGTGCAAAAGCTAATGCATATGGTTCACACATGCACCAGCCAATGCAGGGGGTGACGCACCAAGCACAAGATGCCGCAGCTTCGAGAGACGCAAGAGCGGAGGCAGTTGCCTAGGGAGTCCCACGTACCCACTGGCGTGTCAGCACTGCGAGGATATGAGACCTACAACAGCCAAACCCACTCTGGCTGCAATGAGCTCCGAGCCCCCCCCCCCCCCCCCCCCCNTGCCGCAGCTTCGAGAGACGCAAGAGCGGAGGCAGTTGCCTAGGGAGTCCCACGTACCCACTGGCGTGTCAGCACTGCGAGGATATGAGACCAACAGCCAAACCCACTCTGGCTGCAATGAGCTCCGAGCCCCCCCCTCCCCCAACAATTGGAGAGCCAATCTCGTCGCAAAAAAAGGCTTGCAGCCACACTGCTTGAAGTCCAGAAGCCGGAATGAGCCAGATTCCAATGCACTAGACGAGCAAGGCTTCCATGCTAGGGGCCGCAACATGCTAGAAACAGCAGTCACAGTCAAAGGGGCAGAGGTCCGTGTTGCCTGCGTCCTTCTTGTTCCAGTTTAGCTCAGTCTCCGAGTAAATCTTGTAGCCTTCGGCTGTGCGCCGCCGAGGACCCTCGCGACCTCTGCTGCTGCCCTTGGCTGCCTCTGCTGCTGGGTTAGCAGCAAAGGCGCCCTTCTTTCCCCCAATGCTCTTGCCAGCCGCAGCCCCAGCAGGCAAAGACCCTCGCACTCTTCCTTCCCTGTCATCATCGCCGCCGCCTTCGTCCTCGTCCCCCTCCTCCTCCTCGTCGGCCTTCCGTTTCTGCTTCAGTTTCTTGAACTCCTTGGCAACCTGAAAAATGGCGTCAATTTCACTTGCCTTGGCAGCCCCAGCCCTGGATTCAGCGTTGTCGTTTCCAGGTCTTTCCGGTGCCTGTCCGTCATTGGCGCCTGAGTCGTGGTTGCGTTCAGCCTCAGCAGAGGCCCCGGCCGTGTGCGCACCCGCGCTGTCCGCGGCGTCTCGAGGCTGGTCATCGCGAGAAATCAGTTTCTCCCGCTGGGGCTTTTGTTTGGCTTTCTTCTTCAGCTTAGCGCCGGAGGCACCCAGGGCCGCCTGTGAAGCCCTTTCCGATGCCTTGGCGGGTTTGGCCGCTTTCTTCGCTGACTTTGTGCCCGCCATCGTGACCGAGCAGCAGCTCTCGTCAAGGAACTGACACGAGCGGAACAAGGACAATACCCGCAGGTGTGACAACGCCTTGCAGAGCGAACACATGCAGATGTGGCGTGTCAGGGTGACAAGAGGGGGTGGACACTACGCCGAAGGTCGTCGACATCGACTAGTCGGGGGTCCCGAGAGGGGGCAGACTTACAACCGGCCCCCATTCTCGCTGGACCATATTCGTTTTGCCCCCAATCTGAGGATTATGAATATTTCGCCCCTAGTCAGTGAATTATCACTGCGTCGCCCCCATCATAAGGATTATGACCAGGTGTTACGCCGAACGCAGCGTAGATGATGAACAGGTAGAATTTTCGAGGCAAAAAATATAGAATTTGGGACACTTGAGCAATTTAGAATTGGCGGAAGGTGTACTTCTTTGACAAGTGTCGAAATAATCGAACATATACATACAAGCGTCGAGTTACGAATGAATCATAGTCGGGGTCGTTGGGTTGATTGTCGAGCGACGCGTGTGGATTCACGTCGTGAGTGGTTGGATTCAAGAGGGTCCGTCGAGAAGTCGGGGGTCTTCAAGAATCGACGGTTAAGATGCGCGATGCATCTTTACAAATCTGGATTCGTCTCGATGTATCGCGAAGGTCATGTCACTTCGATTTGTAGGGTTGCGAGAGTGGTCGGAGCTATCAAAAGATTCGAGAATATCCACTGAGGGCGGGGCACTCACCCAGCTTGCCCTCGGCCGTCGGAGTGAATATCGCAGTTTTCATGACGCGATGGGATTTATGTATGATAACAGCAATGCCCACTCGAGAAGATTAGGGACTCATGTACGTCTGGTACATAACACTCCCCCCCCCCCCCCCCCCCCCCCACTTTAGCTGCAACGTTCCGTCGTGTGTATAGACGTGGTCCGGTGATGGCGGTAGTAGCCGTCGATAAGATGATCGACGTCTCGAAGGTTTTCGTAGGGTTCCCAACTGTTGTGCGCAACGCCATAGCCGTGCCACTTGACGAGATATTCTGTTGTCTTGCCTCCTCGTGGATGGTCGAGGATGTCCTCGATGACGTACTCCGTGTCTTTGTCTACTTGAACAAGAGAGGGATGAGGGACATCTCTACAAGGGAAGTTCTCTCCGGGGAATCGATAGTGCTTGAGCATGCTGACATGGAACACTGGATGAAACTACATAGTGCCAGAGAGTTTGAGTCGCGCAACCACATGGGTTTGCGTGCGCTTGATCTCTAATGGTCCCAACCATATGGGTTTAAGCTTCGAACAGTCAGATCCGCGGACCTTGGTGTTCGCCGAGCACAGGAGGACTTTGTCGCCAGCGGTGAAGATGTCGTCGCTGCGATGTCGGTCAGCTGCTCGCTTCATTGCTGCTTGTGTCTTCGCGAGGGTTGTGGCGTGTTTCCTCCCAGACGTTGGTGAAATCTCTGCGCTGTATGTCGACCGCGGGAATATCGATGCGGCTTTGTGGTCTAGCTAGTGTGGCGGGAAGTTTTCCATACACCACTTCAAATGGGGTTTTACCCGTTGTGGTGGAAACTACCAAATCATATGCCATTTTGGCAGTCGGGAGTTTTTGTTCCCAATCTATCTCATGAGGTTTGCGTAGTGTTTGGAGCAGTTGTTCAAGCGTTTGATTTGTCCGCTCGGGTTGACCGTCTGTTTGAGGATAAAACGTTGTTGGAAGTTGAATTCCGCTGCCATAGCGAGTCATCAGTTCACGCCAAAAACAGTTGGTAAATCGTCCGTCTCTGTCGCCTGTGATGGTTATCGGTACGCCGTGTGGTCGTACGCTGTTGTTTAGACAGAGCGGTGCTGTTCCCTCCGTGGTGACGGTGGTCGTTGTCGGGATGAAGTGGGACATCTTAGAAAACTTGTCGACGACCGCGAGGATGGCGTCATATCCCTCGGTTGTGACTGGTAATCCTGTGACAAAGTCCATGGAGATATCTGCCCATGGTTCCGTCGGAACAGGAAGCAGCTGCAGAAGCCCGGGCGGCCGCGTGCGACGAGATTTCTGTCGTTGACAGGTGTTGCACGCTTTGCAGAAGTTGGCCACGTTAGATTGCATTTTGTCCCACCAATAGTTCTTCGCCAGCTTCTTCAACGTCTTATCCTCTCCGAAGTGTCCACCCGGCCTGGTGACGTGGAATCCTTCAAGTAGCATTCAGCGGAGTTCGTCACTTGGAGGAACGACTACTTGGCGAGTGAAGAGACGTCGCCAACAGGGTGCGTCGAAGCAGAATTTGGTTTTATCATATTCGTCGTGCTGGTCATCGCCTCGTGCGAACAATCGCTCGAGGTAGGGGTCTTGTTGTAGCTCTAGGGTTGCCATGTTGACCATTAAATCTGGTGGACGGCTGAGTGTGTCCGCTGGATTGGTCTTGCCTGGAAAGTACTCAATTTTCTTGTCGAACCCGGGCTCTAGGAACTCCATCTATCGGGTTTGACGTCGGCTGAGATTCAGCTGCGTCTTCAAATACTTTAGTGCACGCTGGTCGGTACGCACGATGCATCGGCGACACTCCAGATAGCATCGCCATGTTTTGAACGCGTGTACGATCGTCAACATCTCCTTTTCGTGGACCGCGTAGTTGAGTTCCGGTCCTCACAGTTTTTGAGACATGTAGGCAATTGGATTTCTGCCGTTTCCATGATCTTGCAGAAGAATCGTACCAATGGCTTGGTCATCCATAGCCATGACGTAGTTGATCGTCGAATCAACTAATTGTAGGTTTGGAGCCGAGGTTAGAGCGTCCCGCAAAGCGATGAACGCTTCTTGTTCGTTGTCTCCCCACCGCCACACATTTTCTTTTCAACTGAGGTCGGAAAGAGGCGCTCACAGTTGCGCGTAGTCCCATACAAATCGGTGGTAGTAATTGCAGAATCTGACAAAAACTTGAATTTCTCAAACGTTGTTCGTCGTCGGCCGATCAGCGACTGCTGCCACTTTTCTCAGATCCATGGTGATCCGTCCGCCGTTGATGACATGACCCTAAAGCTCGGTTAAACTATGGCCGAAGTCGCATTTGAAGAGTTTTTTGAATTTTTTTTCTCTATAAAACTTCAAGAACTTTTTGAACATGTCTATCGTGCTCCTTCGGGATACGGCTGTACGCCAGAATTTTGTTGATGTACACCACCATGAAATCATCGAGGTACGGCTGAAAGTTGTTGTTCATTGTCGCCATGAACGTCGCTAGGGCGTTTGTGAGTCCAAACGGCATAACCGTGAACTCAAAATGCTTGTAGCGGGATCAAAACGCTATCTTCTCGATGTTGACAGCTGTGACGCGTATATCGTGATGTCCGCTGCGTAAGTCGATTTTGCTAAAAAATTGGGCTCCTCGGAGTTGGTCAAAAACCTCATCACCTCGGGGCAGAGGGTAGTGGTTCTTGATGGTAGCGTCGTTCAAGGCCCAGTAGTCTCCACACATCCACATCTTGCTAGTTTTTTTTTTCACGAATACTACTGGTGTGGCATATTGTGACATGGATGGGCAGATGAACCCCCGACTGAGCATTTCCTCGAGGTGCATTTTCATCTCGATTAGCTTGTGATCGCTCATCCAATAGGCTCCTTGGATGGTAGGTCTGCTGCTCGGCCTAAGTTTGATACGATGGTCGATGTCTCGTTGAGGGGGTAAAATCTTCAGGAGTTCATCGGGGAAGATGTTTGCAAACTCCTGGATGAGGGGTGCGAACTCTTTGGGTACCATCGTGCAGTTTGTCGAGGCCGATGAGGCTGATGAGGCCGATGATGAGTGAGCTGCTGCCATTTCCGCTTCTCCCATTGGCTTGATATGCACAAGCCACGCACAAATTCGTCATTGTAAACAGTGTTTGGCCATGTTGAGTGGATTCAACTACATCGGGTGTCGCCTTTCCGCTTTCGCGGGTTCCTATGCTGCTTTCACCTTCACTGCTTCTAGTGTTGGAATCTGTCCCGCACGCGGAAGTTGTCGTTTGACACTGTCAATTTCCATGTAGACGTCGCCGGTGTTCTAGTCGACTTGCAGATTGTGCCGATATAGGTGATCTCATCCGAGGATGATTTTGTGATCGCTCATTGGAGAAGATCTCTAGACCGTTACATCCCAAAGATCCCCCACTTGTAGTCGTAGTGGTTCTTAGAGTCTCCTTATCTGTAGTCTCCCGTCAACGGCTTTTCCTTCAGACACCCCTGGTTCGGTCTGCAAACCCAGCTTGCCAACCATGTCATTGCTCACGAAGCTATGTGAAGCTCCTCCATCAAACAGTGCCAGTACCGTTCTACGGCTTCTACATCCTCGAGGCTGAACTTTTTCCAGTATCACTGGTTGGTCGTCCTTGTACCCCTTGTCGATCTTTGCAATCTCAAAAACCCTTTGCGGAGATGTGAATCATTCAGATGGGTGATCGTTTGGCGCAGATCGCTCCTCACGGACAAGAGTTGCGATTTTCAATCCTGGCCTTTGCCGTTTCTGACTCATTTTTCTTCGACTCCCCCCCCCCCCCATTTTGGCCAGCTCCTCGCTCCGAAAAATGCGAGTGGTGTGCCCAACGTTTCCGTAGTTGTAGCAGGTTTGCGTATTTCTTTGGTGGACGGTTTCCACTTCCATCGGTGTCGAGGAGTCCATTGACTCGGTTTTTCCATTCACACAATGACTGTGGTTAAGAGGTCGCCATCCATAGGATTCTTGGATCCGAGTGTTGTAGTCAGCATTGTCAATCCTTTCTGCTTTTGCGATCATCCACGGCAAGCCGTTCCGGATGCCGAAAAGAGCAATTGCTCGCCGGATATCTTGCTTGAGGCCGTTGTTGTAGTGAAAACATAACTTGTTGGTGGCAATGTCTGCTCCAGTGATGATCTCACGGAATCTCAGCGTGTACTCTGCCACGCTAGGTGACTGACGTAGAGGCTAGAGCTTGTACTGTGCGTCAGACTTATCGTTCAGTTTTCCAAAGCGTGTGAGCAACGCGTGCAAAAACTCATTCCAATTGGTGGGTGGCGTGAGCGCGACTTGCCACTGTGGGTTGATTTGCTCCAAGAATAGAATGCATGCGGTCGGTGATGTGAGACGAGCACTGTGAGCCGTTGATGATGCTCCACCGGTCTCTTGCTACCGTTGGATGGTCTTTAGGTCAGACCACCAATTTAAAACCGTGTCATGCAAAAGCGTGGCCATGACGTCAGTTTCTTTTGATTGTCGTTGACCCTAGCAGCGGTGAAGTACACCTCCAAACTCGTCAGCCACTTCCAAACCGTTGGTCCCTTTGAGATTGTCGGATCGAACGGTTTTGGTGGAGCCGGACAAATTTTGGGTTCGTTCAAGGGTGGGGAATTTCTCTCGACGAGCACCGCTTCACGCGCGCTTGTGTTGTGAAGAGCCTCCATCACGATGTTGAGTTGTTGGAGCAGGTGGTTGTTGATTCCCTCCAATGCGGAGATCATGTTTGCCAGTTCCTCGTTGATCCGTGCCTGTCGTCCAGTGCCATCTGTCGTCTCAACTGTTGTCATCAAGGCTGTTGGTAGGGGCGGCTGGTTTATCGCCGCTGGGTGTCCATGGCCGGATTGGTCGCCAAAGCCTTAGGGATTGTCCCAGCTGCCGCGAAGCCTGCCACGTCAGTGTTCACTGTCGCTTCAGGGTTTGCGTGCATCGGCACGTTCTTCTGCTCCATCGCCGAAGTCGTCGCCAAAGACCCGCTGCTGGTCATTGGTTGTGCTTGCTCGCTTTGATTATAGTCTCAAAGTCTGCGGAGTCTTGACGTGCGAGATGTGCTGAAGACTTGTGCAAGGTAGTCCTCTGGATGAGTGATGGTGTTGGATGCCTCTCCAGCACCGATGCGCTCTAATACCAAGTGTTACGCTAAACGGAGCGTAGATGGTGAACAGGTAGAAGTTGAGAGTCAAAACACAATTTACAATTTGGGACACTTGAGCAATTTACAATATGTAGTAGGTGTACTTCAATGACAAGTGTTGAAATGATCAAGCATATGTATACAAATGTCAAGTTATGAATGCAGCATAGTCGAGGTTGTTGGATCGATTGTCGAGCGACGCGTGTGCAGTCGCGTCGTGAGTGGTCAGATTTGAGAAGATCCTCCGAGAATTCGGGGGTCTTCGAGAATAGACGGTTAAGATGCACGATGCATCTTTGTATAATTGGATTCGTCTTGATGTGTCGCGAAGTTGACCAAAAAGTCGTGTCACTTCTGTTCGTAGGTTCGCGAGAGTGGTCGTGGCTGTCAGAAGGTTTGAGAATATCCAGTGAGGGCATGGCAGTTGGCCAGTTTGCCCTTGGTTGTCGGAGTGAATATCGCGATTCTCGCGATGCGATGGGCTGTTTGTGTTGTAACAGAAATGCCTAGTCAAAAAGATTAGGGACTCGTGTACGTCTGGTACATAACACTAGGTCCTCCTTACTTTTTGTGCTCAAGGAATGTTGCGCCGAGTGGAACATAGGTGGTTCACAAGGATGAGGTGTGAAATGGTAGAATACTCGAGGAATTGGAACAAATGGATAATTTTTATTGAGCTGTCAGTGTACTTCGATGACAAGTTTCGAACAAGTCGAACGTATATGTAAAATGAAGAGAATCACAATGAGACACATGCTGGGTCCTCAGCACTCAGGCCAAGTGACTCGTATAGTTCTTCGAGAAGCTCTGTCAAGAAGTTGGAGGAATTCCAGAATATTGAGGCGCGGTTTTACAACCATTCCAGCGTCGTCAAGAAGTTGACCGAACGCTATCGGAACATCGATACGGTTCGCAACACTTCTGTTGACCATTGTGGAAAGTGGTAGAACTTGTCAGACCCTTGTAAAGCAAAAGGTTGGAGGTTGGGGCTGGTGGCCTAAATGCCCTCGGCTGGTGAGCTTAAAAATCCTGAGGTTGCCGCGTTGTGGGCCATAAATGTAAGGACAGAAATACCCAGTTGCAGAGTTTAGTGACTTGTGTACCTTTGGGACGTAACACTTGGCGGCCCGCGATGTCTCGGTGCGTAAGCAGACATAGGCCAGTGGCGGTGGTCATAGCCGTCAATTATGTGATCGGCGTCTCGGAGGTTGTTGTAGGGCTCCCACTTCTTATGTGCAGCGTGGTAGCCATGCCACTTGACCAGATGTTTCTTCATTTTGCCATGGCGTCAATGTCCAAGGATGTCTTTAATCACGTACTTCGTATCTCCATGCACGTGTACAGGAGGTGGAGGTGATGTCTCTGTTGAGGAAGTTCTCGCTCGGGTCCTGGTAGTGCTTGAACTTGTTGAAGTGGAAGACAAGGTGGATCAGCATGCTGCCAGGTAGACAAAGCCGAACAATGATAGGGGTTTACACTTGGTTGACCTTAAACGCTCACAACTTCCGGGGTTTGTGTTTTGCGAAATCCTGTCCTCTAAGTTTGATGTTCGCCAAGCTGAGCAAGAAGCGGTCGCAAGTGCTGAACACGTCATTGATGTAATGTCGGTCCACTACTGGCTTCATGGTTGCTTGTGTCTTTGAGAGGGTCTACCCTGTTTCTTCCCAAACGCTAGAAAAGTACCGCCGGTGAATGTCGATTGCGAGAAAACTGCTTCAGCTTTGAAGTCCAACCAGTGTGGCAGGAATTTTTCCGTAATCCACTTCGAACGGAATTTCACCCGCTGTGGTGGAAAGTGTGGAGTCTGATGAGAGTTGGGTCGTCGGTACTTTGGCTGCCCAATGAGTGCTGTGTGGCTCACATAACGGGCAGAGAAGTTGGTTGAGCATCTGATTGATCTGCTCAGTTTGCCCGTCGGTTCGAGGATGGAACGCTGTCAATGATTGGATCCGACTGCCGTAATGTGTCATCAATTGGCGTAAAAAGTAGCTCGTGAAATGGCAGTCTCTATCGCTAGTGATGGTATGTGGCACGCTGCATAGCCATACAATGTGATGTAAGAACAATGTGCTATTCCTTCTACGGTGACGGTGCTTGTTGTCAGGATAAAATGTGTGATACTTGGAAATCTATCCACCACCACGAGGATGGCGTCATAGCCCTCGGGAGTGGCGAGCAATCCCTTCACAAAGTCCATGCTGGTGACAACCCATGGGGGTGCTCAGATCGTGTCTATGCTGTCATGAATATTGTTGGGGTGTTGGTGATTCCGAATGATTTAGCCGTGAGCTCCGAGTGCCCATATCTGGTGCGGAACACGGTCTTCTTGATGTATCAACGTCTTGAAACTCTCCATGTCAGATGATACTTGGATATGATGATAGCTACTTCGTAAGTCAATTTTGGTGAATATCTGGCCCCCACAGAGTTGGTCAGAACGTTTGTCTGCTCATGGAAGGGGGGTAGCGATTCTTGATGGTAATGTTCAAGGCTTGTTAGTCCACGAATGTCTGCAGTTCTCCAGCTTGTTTATACAAAAAGCACAGGTGCCGCGTATGGTGACGTGGAAGGTCTGATGAACCCATGAGAGCATTTTTTCCAGCTGTTTTCTGAGTTTGGTTGGCTCGTGGTCGCTCATCTGATGTGTTCCTTTCACCTTTGGTTTGCTATCCGATTTCAGGTCTATCTAGTAATTGAGGTTTTGCTGTGGAGGTAGTTCTCGGGATGTGTTTTCACGGAAAATCCCTTTGAACTCCTTGAAGATGAGGTAATCTCCTCTACAACGACTTCAAACTTGTCGGGCATCAATGTAGTCGCCTCTGCGGCCGCAATTTCTTCTACTTCTAGCATCTCCTGCAACCAGCCACGCTTGAGCTCCAAGTCACAAATGTCTCTTTGTCATGCCCAAATGTATCGGCTGGCACCTTGGAACTGCTGCAATTTCCTCTCCTACTTGCACCTTTGCTTCTTCTCGTAACCGTTGTTGCGTCGTGGGTCGCTTGACCCAAGGCAGGTGTTGTCTTCTGCAATTAATGCTGACGCAGGAAGATTTGTTGTTCCAGTTGACCTACAAATTACTCGGTACATGGAATCTCACCCGAGGATGATGTTTTGGTCGCTCACTGGGCAGGTTCTCCGCATCATTACATCATGCAGATCTCTGACTTGTAGTCTGTGAGGTTCGCAAATTCGGCGGATGTGCAATTCCATAGATTTTCCTTCAAACATATTGGGTTTGGTCTGCAAAACAGGCGTGAGAAGCTTCTCCATGAAGTCATGCCAGTACGGTTCTGCAACTCTTATAAGCTCTTGGTTGTACTCATAGCAGTATCACCGGTTGGTCGTCTTCGTATAGCCGCTTGGCTTTGACAATAGAAGAGAACAATCCTGGCGTCTTTGCAAGGCATTGTATGGATTTAAGCAATCTCCGTGCTGCTCAAACCTTGGCATATGCCACCCATGAGCGCGATGGACATCACCGCAGTCTGCATGATCTAGCTCTATTCTTGAACAACCCATTAGCACTCTTTGTTGCCATCTTGGTCTTCGTGGACGATCTGTGGATTTCCCTTTTTGATCCTCTTGATGTCCAACACGTGAAAGCACTCCACTGATCTGTGTATAAGATGACAGATATTGGTCATGCCCACGTCTTTGTGGGCATGGATGTTAAGCATGACCATCTGCAACAAGTTTTGGACGTGCTGCAAACATGGCACGTCCATACCCTACTGCTTTATGATTTCGCCTTTCAGAATGATTTACCATATGTAGTCTTGATTAATCCTTGGGAACAATTAACTTTTTGTATTCAAATTGGGCAAAATTAATCAGAGTCATAGTCTAAAACTTGTGTTTATTACACTTCCAAGAGGTCATTTTCAAGTCTCGGCCTGGCATTTCCCGGTGTTGGCGCACGTCCGTCACCAGAAACGATGCGATCGCGTGACCGCTGAGCGTCACGCGATCGCGTTTTAGATTTTGCTTGATCCTCAAGGGCCAAACATAACTAGAGTAAATAAGAAATGTATTTGTTTTTAGGAGGAAGATATCCAACGTGAAGCCAAATAAATGAATTCGTCATCCCCGAATAATTGTTTGAAATCAAAACAAAAAGGCAATAGGGTATCTTGGAGGAGCAGTTTATAGATTTGTTGGCCTTTGTTTTGGATTCCTCCAGGCCTATCACGCCTACCGGACAGAGGCAACTGAACAAGACTGTGGAGCCCATTTAAATCATGAAGTACCTCCATGGAATTGGGTCTCTGATGTTCCTTGGCACCGGCACTTATATCAATGCTCCGTTTCCTATCAAATTCTTATAGCAGTTTGCTTACTACCTGTATGGTATCCATCTCAAGGTTGTATTGCACATTGGCTGCTACATTTTGTCCATCATTTCTCATTTAGGCTTGAGACATGCACAGCCTTTCAAGGTACATCTTCCTCATTAACGGCACTTTTTTTCTTGTGGAATATTGGGAAGCATGGTTTTGTCATGCATAGCCCGACAGAGCCGAGCATGCATTATTGAATGCACATATGAGTGAGAGTGTTTGGTTGTCTTGTCTCATGCAGTAGCTTTGCTGGTCCATTTGATATACCACACTAGGCTACGACAATGAGAGAAAACGTTGCATAACTCAGCATGACACATCACTTGTACAAAGCACATCAAAACAGAGCATCAATTAAAGCGCAATTGTGCTACACAAGGAATATTCACCAAATTTTATTACAGACACAATAGCTGCATGCTGAATTTCTCACATTGTTTTCAATGTGAAGATCTAAACTTTGAACACTAATGAGTGCGGTTGGGAGGAAGGGGGACAAAATCAGTTTCCTTAAGGCTGTGGTATTGAGGCGATTGAAGCTTTCTAGCTGTCATATCCAAGAGTTGATATGTCATTATCCCATATCTGGTTGTTTAAAAAAAAGTAGCAATTTCTTGCTCACTTGCAATCCTCAAGCATCGACATGCATTGCTGATCAAGGATGGCGAGGAGGGTCATGGTCGCTCGATCACGACTCTTGCTCCTCTCAAGATTGTGATCCAGTGACCACCCCTTTTTTATTTTTTTCATTATACACAAACCCCCATTATGATTCATGGTTTGCTATGTTTTGCATAGGGTAACGGATGTTGTCCATCTTGCGACTACGTGTGGAACCTAAAACATAGATCCTCTCAGTTACTGTCAAAGGAGAGCGGGCGAATGGTCACCTCAACCATTTTGGCTGAGATGAACCATGCCATGAACGGACAGGGTCGTCACAGGAAATGGTTGAAAACAAATGTCATAAAATCATATTGTTTCACGTAGCCTAGCCATGTGGAAACAGTACCCCAGTGCCAAACTCGGGGTGGGGGAGGAGTGACACAATGGATTTTCCATAGCGACACTCCTTTTGCCATTTTTGAGGTCGAAGGATGTTTTCAGGCTAGACTCAAACAAGACTCTAGCCCGCAGGTATTCTTCGGGTGTTGACTCCCCGACACATCAGCCCCAAGTTCTCAAAACTTGGAGAAAGCATTTTAATGCCATTTTTAATTCTATGAATGGCTCGTACGCTACATTCCTCCCCCTTTGCTTTGAACCGTCCCAGCTCATATTTTCTCACAGAGGTTTGATCATCGCGAACTTCATGATGTAAGCCATGCAACATGGTTCATACAATTGTTGGTATCTACCCTGCAACCATGTTAAATGCCTTATGGCAACACTTGTGTAAATACTTGAGTTCTAATTTACACAAGTGTTGGTATGTTTTCCAAAGACCCATCACATGCGTGTTTTAGTGGCATGGTTGATGCCTTTCTGGACGTACATTGTCAGCACTATCTTGCCTTTTGGAAGATGTTAGATTGGAATTTTCCCACAGTCTTTGTGGTTCGTGTTTGACAAGCTGTTTTCTGACAAGCTGATGCCTCCTCCCCCTTTGCAAGGAGCGTCCCTGCGACCAATTGACCGGACAACCCCACAAACTGTCTAGGTCCACACAACACTACCAATGTCTTTCGGATATGATTTGTTCCGAGGGGTTGTTGCCAGAACGGTACCTCCCCGTAACATTTTCAGTATGTGCAATGTAAGATCCGGACATCAGTCCTCTTGGTTTAAGACCACGTCATCATGACCATGTGTATGTCTACCAGACCTCTTACAGCACCTATGGTTTGGTTGGCTGAACTCAACCAAGATTCACTAAGCCCATGCAACTTGCATGCTAGCTTGTTCTTAGGTTTGGGGGGTACCAAGGCCCTAAGAAAAGGTCGCTGAGTAAACTTGATCTCTTTTTCAAAGATTGCACAAATATTTTAAGGAGGGAGTGTTGGTCATCTAGCACCTGTAGTTATTGTCAAAGTTGGTCACCGGACACAAAAATACTCTGGCGTAGACGATCTTGGACCCAACCACAGGCTGCTACTTACATCCCTGTAAAAAACATAACGCTTTTGACTATGTCAGGTAACAGATATGATCTCAACAACCGTGGATCACATCCACAAACAAAGTGTTCATAACATGGTATCTATGAAACGGGTGTACCCTGATCTGAATCCATGCGGTAAAGGATTGAGGGACATCTTTCGGGTGTGAATTCCACTTAATCATGATCGAACATTTCTGATCTCGGAACGACTGGTTCCAAACCATTTCTCCGTTTCATGTAATTGCATCTTAGGGCTCTATTTAGGTAATCACAGTGGATTTTCCTGCTTGAAGAACCTTCTTAGGAAGTTGTGATTTCCTTCATTAGATTGGAAAACACACATGTTTTCGTAAGCAGGGCCTTACAGGAAATACATCCCAAGAGCACATCTTGGGGCATGTTTGCCAAGTCGCAACAGTTTGTGTTGTTTCAAAGTCTTCTATTGTCTACATTTGGTACTTCTACTCTATAAAGTGTTTCTATATACCTTGCCCTAGGCAATTAGAGGGTATCACCCTCATTGAAGACGTCTGCAAAATGACCACTGTTGTTGATACCACTGGAGCGACATCCTTTTTACTTGCATTTGGCAAAGTACATCAATTGAACCATCCTCAAAGTGAAGGGATTTCAGTCGCTTCAGCATGACCTTTTGGATCAACTAAGTGTGGTCCGATTGCACAGTGGTTACCTCGATCTCTTTTGGAGATTGGAATTGGTCCAAAAATTAGATGTTGGTTTTTTGTCGCAGATCAACATGGTGCTACACCACACCTTTGACGTGATCCGCATCCATCCACATAGTTGTTTGAATTTTGTTTCGTGTACAAATGGTTTACACCGTCATGATGTCCTCAAGTTTTATCAAAAGAATTTGATGAGGAATGTTCGTTTCTCAGGGTCCGATTTGAAGAGTCCTTTCACATCAACACCTCATTTCAACACACTGGTCATTATTTTTTGCAATTTTCATAACGTGTTCAGTCAGAACAACCAAGATACGTGTACAAGGACACTATTAGCGTAAAGCAATCAGCTGATGCATCGTCTCCACGGTCATAAGCTCTTGACACAAAACCTAGACCATGACATGATCACAACTATGTTGAAGTTTGTTTGTGGAAAACTATGAGATCGTCTTAGTACCATGGAAATGCATGGTTAGAAAAGGGGTATTGTCTGTTTTTTACCAGAATTTTCACAGAGGAGTGGATGAACCCAAGTCACTAGCATCGGTTCAAGTACTTGTGTTCGTCAATTTCCATGACGTATTCACTGATTGTGTGGTTATAGACTGAAAGTTTTACCCTCAAAGTTTGTTCAATTTGGACATTTGGTCGATCTCCTCATACGCCAGAATCTGACTTTGGAAGTTTTCAACCACCAAATTATGGTACCTCAGATTGTTGAGGACCGATGGAGGAGCCCTTGCTTCTCTTTGATGTTTTCTTTTTTCTTTTGAGTATTTGGACACGGTTTTTGATAAAAAACACGTTTCTTTAAATCTTTGGCACTGGTTGTGTTTAACGATTCATGAGGGCCACTCACCAAATGGTAAAATGCCAATGGTTTTGCCATTGGATGCGTAATGAAGAATTAGTCTTGTTCTTCACATACCATAACCCAATGACCACATCCACCATTTTTTCAATTTGGTACATGCACGTGCATAACTCAATACTGTCGAGTCTCAAAGGTATGCCATGCCTTTTTGCATTTTTTCTAACCTCTGCAAGCACGCACCGCATACAAGTATCATGATTTCAACCTCTCTGGAGCAAGATTAGTGTGATTTTATTGAATCCATGCAACTTCACCGTCTCATGGTGTAGCAATTGTATGGATTATTCATATGCTTTTTTTTCAAATGATTGTATCTGCCTTAAGGTCAATACCACATGCTAGTGATATAGAAAAATATGAGACACCCACCAAACGACTTGTTTGGTCTTCTGGTGTTGCTATTGTTATCCAAGACATCAAGTTGTATCGCCAGTGTAATTGAATTTCACAAATTTTTGTGATCACTCGTTGTTTGAAGTTGCTTTAACTTGATGTCCTAATCAATACACCACTAGTTATTGAACAAGTTCTTTTATGCTCGTAGTTCACATTATTCATACATGTCGTGTACCCAATTTTACGTGACCAATGGACAATGGCATGAACCGCACACCTTAATCCATGAAAAAGAGGTATGACCTTGGTACTGGAATCAGACTCATTGACCTTGTCCTGGTCATGCAATCCGTGCATGTTTTGGAACCCCGTGCTGAACCAAATTGGTTTACTTAGCACAGTCCAGCCATGGGTACAAGAAAGTCTGTTCACCGCTCACATGGACCAAATTTGAGAAAATCGGCCTCGCAGCAAGTACAAACTTGTTTTGAATTATTTTGAAAGTATTTGTCTGTATTTCTATAGGCATAAACATAATTATAAACTTTAAATGATCATCACTGTAGAAGACTGAGATCGCCCTGCTTTTTCTTTGCCGTTCGGGCACAATGTTTTCCACCACAGTCATGTGCTTATTTCTACGCAAATCAATCGATTCTCTCTTTCAATAATTTGATGTTATGACCATCCTTGAGGTTGTTGAGACGTCTTTCAAATGCCACAAGGATGGTCATAACATGTTCAAATGCCACCCTTGTAGGGGGTTTTGAGCATAACATCAAATGCCAATTTCTTGTATTTTGGGCACTTTAGATTATGTCCTCGGTACACTTGGCGGTAGAACCATCTCATGCATAGGTTGTATGCTTAAATTTGGTGGTATGTTGAAAGAAAGCTAGTTGTAGCAATAGGATGCAATCAAAATCCATGTGATCAGTGTGATCGGCACCTATGACAAGTGATGTATCATCACACATGCACGAATGGTGCATTCGGCACCCATGTCAAAAGTTCAACTCGCAACTTTTTGTCAATCGTGTAGTTGTTGGTTATGAGAACAGTGCATTTGGCATTCTTGTCAATGTTTCATGTGACACACTTGTCAACCATGCATTCAACACTCATGGTAATGGTGCGTTTGGCCCTTGTGTGAAGGCTAAGATTGTGTTTTCCACATCGGTCATATTTCAAGTGCAACCGACCCTTGTGTACACTTGTCAGCTTTATGCGATCGACCCTTGTAGGGGGTTTTGACCATCACATGTTTGTGTACTGCATTTACAACCCACATTGAGCCATGTCGTGTCATTAAGATGGTCACCCCTTCCACGTTTTTTCAAGAAACACCAAAAACTTTGAGGTTGTTTACATTTTTTCAATATCAAGTGTTACGTGGAAAATGACAGTTCTCCGCTTTTCTCATTTGAAGATTTCCATTCATTCACTTGGAGTGCCAGATTTAAATAGCTCAACCAGAGCTTTTGCTCGCTTTTCACCGAGGTAAACCTACGACAAACAACGCAAAAATCCGGGTTCAAGTCAGGAAACCGTCATTGCCTCTGGCGCTAGTGGCACCAAATGATTTTTTAGGGATGTATTAAATCCAGTGTACATTTGGAGCTTGTTCTGAGCTTCAATATGGTTCAAACAGTGCTTAAAATGGATGCCAAATGAAGGAATTTTCCTCCGTTTTATGTGGAGCCACCAGGTCCACAACAGGTGGTATCTTGGAAACAAAAGAAAATTCATGTCCAGGAGATTCAAAATCTGGATTTTGAGGATCGTAAGGACCTCGTAACCCGCCGTGCCGCTCGTGCTCTTGAAGCATGGGAATAAAGAACAATTTATTGCATCTTGCGCGTCTAGGGCCATGCCCTCCAACGGGGGTAGAAGGAAGGAAGAAACTTCCTCCTATCCATTCTTGGAGAGATTCACCCCATATCCTCCCCATCGGGTCGTCGGCCCAGATAGGGGGGAATGGTGGGTGAAACAGCTCCCCTCTCTCCCTATGGGCCATCGGCTCACGTGAGTGGGGAGAGAGGGGAGGTCGTTCCCTCTCTCCCCCCCTCGGTCCTGATGGCAGTTGGGTAGCGAAGCCCGCCGACACGAGGACAAGCGGCAGGCAGCGGTCTCATTGACCGTGCGATGGACAGAGCGAGAGAGAGAGATAGATAGATAGATAGAGAGAGAGAGAGAGAGAGAG
>SZWC01001500.1:197143-220274 GCA_023375785.1 Penium margaritaceum
GGATGGCCAGCAAATTAGGCCCTAGCCAAAAGTTTAAGAAGTACTCTCAGAGATGGGAGAGAAAATTGATGTGTGTGTGTGTGTGTGTGTGTGTGTGTGTGGTGTGAACCATTTCTTTTTTGGTCACGCGTAAGAGTCCAAACCTGGCCGGTAAGTGAGTGTGCAAAGTACAAACCTGTGATTTGGAGGCCGTTGAAGCATGCTCGTATGTGCAAGTGGCACATGGGCCACCAAATAGACCCTGCCACCAAAGAGAAGATGATGCAAGGAGCTCCACCATCAAGTCGCATGGATCAATGGGAAGTTATACAATGCGGCCTTGCCAACACACCCAATGACCAAGGCACGCTCTCATGCAATGCACCAACACATCAATCCGTATTTTTTCTTGCATAATGCGTCGCATATGCAAGGAAATCTGGTGTGCGCGGTTGTAACCACAACAAGTGGATTGAGTTAGTTTTTTTATGTTTCATTGTGTGTGATTCAGCCTTGGGTGAAAACTTCCAACATGTGAAGGCTTGATGTGGGTAGTAAAACACCCACCAAGGCACCTCCAAGTGTGCAAAGGGGTTCCTAACCACCACAAGGGCTAGATCTGTGCCCCTGGCATGATTTCATTTTTCCTGTGTGTTTGGAAGTGCCTCCATGTACGGCAGTTTGCCGGATATTTGAGAAACTTTATGTATGGTGTTTACCAGCAATTTCTACCAAGTTTGGTACATTACCTTACCTTTCCAAGCCAGAAACAGAGACAAAACCCTCACTTTGCAGCATTGCTATTCATCACATAATTTACCATTGATGTCAGAATTTTGTCACTGTGTCATACAAGTACTAAGCTTTCCAACAAGCCATCACACGTCTCCTAAGATTGCCATTTGAGTGCCTCCCGAACTTCATTGTCTAAATGACGACTTTCTTTTGGAAATTTCCAAAAAATCCAACGATGTCCCACAATTGAATCTGAACTTTACCAAAATGTTTTTTTTTGGCTATTGTGAGTGACGTTCGATGGTCAGATTTTGTTTGTTTTCTCAAACGGGACCGTCAGGCCAAGTGAGAGGAGGGGGGGGAGGAGGAGTCGTTCCCTCTCCCTCCCGTTTGTGCTGCTTTGGGGAGGAGGGGGAGACGCCCCCTTTCCTCCCCCATGGGCCGTCGGCCCATGGGAGAGGGGGGAGGGGAGGGGATGTCGTCTCCTCTCCTGTGCCATTGGCTCGTTGGTCCATGTGAGAAGGGGGGGGGGGGGGGGAAGGTCGTCTCCTCATCTACCCATGGGCCGTCCGCCCATGTGAGAGGGGGGAGGAGAGGGAAGGTCATCTCCTCACCTCCTTATGGGTCGTCGGCCCATGTGAGAGGGGGGCAAAAGAGATAGTCCCCGCTCCTCCCCCATGGGCCATCAGTCCATGTGAGAGGGGGGAAAGAGGGGAAGCCGTCACCTTTCCTCCCCCATGGGCTGCTGGCCCATGTGAAAAGGGGGGAGAGGGGAGATTGTTCCCTCTCCTCTCCCATGGGCCGTCGGTCCATGTGAGAGGGAGAGGGGGGGGGAGAGGGGAGGTCGTCTCCTCTCCTCCCCTGTGGACCTTTGGTCCAAGTGAGAGGGAGGGGAGAGAGGGAGATGTTCCCTCTCCTTCCCCCTTGGGCCATCTTCCCATGTGAGAGGAGGGGAGAAGGGAGGTCATCCCCTCTTCTCCCCTTTGGCGCTGTCAATGCCAAGGACAAGAGGCAAGGAGGAGTTCTGCCCTGTCATCCCCTTCGGTGCCATCGGCACCGACGAGAGGGAGCGGGGAGCTTGCCCTTCTCGTGCTCCCCCTTGCCTTTTGCATGGCGTTTTCTCGGCATTTTTGTTCTTTTTTTTTTTTTAAATTGAACTCTCGGCTTGCCGGATCTCTTGGCTGGATGCTCCCGGGCGGCGTTCGGTTACTCGACTTTCTGCTGTTGGACCTGGAAACTCACTCCAACACTCGTGTAGCGGTTGGACGAACGGTCCAAATTTTTCTTCTCTTATTGTAAAGACGGCTGACGCTTTCCGTCGATGTCAATATTTGACGCCCAAGTGTGTTCAATGCTCTTTTATCTCTCGTGGAAGCTCCGGCTCTGATATCAAAGTAACTAGGAGTGGGGGAGGAGTGACGCGATGGATTTTCCATTGCAAGACTCCTTTTGCCATTTTTCCGGTCAAAGAACATTTTCAGGCTAGAGTCAAACTAGACTCTAGCCCGTAGGTATTTTTCTAGGTGCTCACTCCTCAACACACGAGCCCCAAATTCTCAAAACTTGGAAAAGGCATTTGAATACCATTTTTTTTATGATGAAAATGGATTATACGCTCAACGTGGGTCTTCGTCGCTCCTCAAGGGGTCATTGCTCCCACACGATAATCGCGATTGAGCAAAACGACTGTTTTTAAGGTTGAGCAAAAATGATTTTCTTTCGTAACAAGCAAAACCCCATGATTTCACTTACAAATCCTAAAACCGGGATTCTAGGATTTTCATTTTCTGCGGGCTCCTGTTCTAGTCCATGGTAGTGGGACCTAGTAGGTTCCCATTCAACGCATGGGGAGTCTTGGAACCCCCATGCAAACCGCAAGCAAACCACTCCTTTAAACAATCAAACCCCCTTGGAAGAGGGACTTGTGATTGTTCAATGGCCAAACTGACGTCATCGATCCAACGATGAATGCACGCTACATTGCATTGATGTAAAATTGGCACCAAAACAGGGGCATACTTCTTTCAACCTAGAAATTGGATGCACGATTGATTGAAAATAGAAAAAACGGGCATAAAACCAGTCAACCCTTATGTTTCACATGGATGCTTACTAGACCCCACAGTTTTCGGGCGTGGTAGGTTCCCTTTCAACACATGGAGAGTTTTGAACCCCCCATGCGAACCCAAGAAACCCCCCCCTGAAACAGTCACAAACCCCACAAAGAAAGGGTTTGTGACCATTCCAGGAAACAATTGTTGTCATGTGAGTCTTCCCTGTCAGTGTGTACAACTCACTGTGACCACTCGGCCATGTCCATGGTCGGGCAGATCCCTGATGCGGACCCAACAGGTGTCGAAGCAGCAACGGGAGGTAATTCCGCCCACCAACAGCTTTTAGACAGTTGCTTCAACATCCTAGATGCTTGCTGCGTTGCTCTGCAGTTTTAGTGCAGTCTCTAGAGTTTTCTTGGTGGATTTTCTCTTGAGCCCGGTTTATATGTTTTGCATTGTGTGTCCACCCATTGGTATTGGACTTATGCGTGTGACAAGTTGTAGTGTCTGGCTTGATATTCTGCATGTTTCGGTTTAGGCTGTGTTGCGTTTGGATGCCTGTGCATAGATTTATGGCAAAAAGGTGGGTTTGGGCTAGTTTTAGGACAAACTGACACTGCCTAGTGCGTCACCCGCCATGCTTCGTAGCAGGTATCTGTGGTGTGTACTTTTCAGTTGTAGTTTATCTTTGTGTTACTAAGCTATAGGAGCTTATGAGACTTTGTGCATCTCCTTGTGCTTGCTTGCTAGTGCGCCTGCTGGCTAGACAATGTCGCCATGTCAGCAGTAGCAAGGCTAGGAAGCTTCCAGCAGTTTCTCATGGTATCAGAGTAGCAAGGCATACCTTGCTGAGCTGCACAACAGAGATGTAACAGTGGCAGCAGTGGTGATTGTCATTGCGACAGCCATGGTCCTTGGAGTATCCACCAACCCACCATGACCCGCCGTAACAGATTGCATTAACGAAGACACCCTTGTGAATGAAGCTACAACCGCATCGCCACAGCCACCAACATGAAGGCAGCAGAGGGTCGTTCAAGCTCGTCCAACAGCAGTTGGGGCATATGATGTCCCTATGAGGTTGGTGAAGCTTCTCGATAGTTTCCGTCAGGTCGTATCAAGCACCATCCCGTGCGTGTGAGAGTTTGATGACCCCAAATGAGCACCATTTTAGTCATGTAAGGGCTCGTTAGAAAGCCCTGGTCAAACCTGTCCATTGCATACACTTGAGCTTTGTTTCATGCATTGTAGAATACAAAAGTTGAAAACACGCTCTCACATCTAGAATTTTATACATTTTGGACTGCAACAAAAACTTTAACGTTTTTTACCTTGGATTTCTTTCACAAAACACTACCACTGTGTTCAGCATCCTCTGCTGCATCATTGCTCCAAGTTTTATGTGGGTGATGACATCATCACTGGCTCAGCCAAATCTTTAACTTGGACTTAAAATGTTTTAAGCATCCTTAGCCTTCGAAGAACGCAGTCAGATTGTTAATCTGAGCCCTTTTGCATTTTCTCTACTGAGAAATCCACATGGCACCTGGTGACGGTAAGCAGAAGGGGCCTCTTGTACCTTCCGGCCTTGGCTCCATGGCTGAGACATCTAATCCTCAATCCCAGGCCATCGACTCCCTGTTCCAAGTGCAGGAGGACATCCGGCAGAAGCATGCGGCTTAGACCGTCACCCTCAAGGAGGTTCTCACTATGCTACATAGAATGCACCACCATCCGCCAGCAGCAGCCGGAGTACCATAGTAGGATGTACATCAGCAGAGTGTGCAGCACGATGGCGTGCAGCAGCAGATGCAGGATAGAGAAAACAGTAGCAATGACAAAATTGATGGTTGATAGGAGCAGTTACAAGGCCCTGGAGTGAATGTTCGACAGTTTTCTGGCCTCCTGCGGCAAGAGTCCGTTGAGGGGATGAGCCATGTTCACTTGGATCAGTGGATCACTCCCACATATGATTCTAGGTTATCTACATCCTCATTCGGGAATCTCCACTCCAGGCGTGTCCTTTGGTGGGCTTTCAATTCCCCGTACGCTCGAGCGTACCCCTGAGGTTGCCCTCCCCACAGAGCGGCATTCAAAGGACTTTCAGACCCCACAACCAAGCTACAATAGCGATGTTGGGTTTGACGCCTAGAAGGCCCTCTTCTAGGTGTGAGCTGATGCGGAGGGCGTCTGGCCATTTTACTTTAGCTAGTATCAAATGGCCAAACCCCGCCAGGTGCAGGCTGCGGCATGAGCCATGCGCGGCTTGATCTACGTCGTGCCCAAGGAAGTCATTTTTTACTTTCGCTCGTTTCCTAAGGTCTATGGTATAGGCACCAAGGCGGACCCCTGCCATGGTTGGGAGTTGGTCCTTAACCTGCTAGAAGCCGAGACCCATGCAACGATGATGGCGTGTCTCCAGGATTTTAGCTCCAATTGGTACTACCACTGAATCAGCGGCAACCTACTAGTGGGAAGCCATGTGGATCTATACTCATCTCGGCAAAGTCGGCAGCTCCTAGTAATGGGTCCTGCATACCATCATGGCCGGGACCCACATAGACTTCGTCGACATGTTCATCTACTTCGACCAGGCGATTCTCACCGAGCTGTTGGACTCCTCAGAGCTGACCACCTTGGGACAATCAGTACTACATGTAGTGGATGTCCGCATGTGAAGCTGCCCAAGCCCATCAGGTGATTCCGCTGTTTGTCGCAACCTCCACCTCACCGACAATCCCTCTCCTCCTCAGTGCCTCATCCTAACCCTCCTCTCCATCGTCCTCCTCCTAGGACATGGCCGCCACGGCACAGGGAAGGAAGGGCCAATGGAACCGTGGTAAGGGACAAGCGCAACGTATGTAACAGTCCGGTGATGGCACTGAAGGTTCTGTCCACTACTACAATTGTGGGGGCAGACATCACTACATGGATTGCGCACAGTCCCTTGACTGGATGCAGATCATGCAAGGCCTTCAGGCCATGCATACCCAGTGGACGGTTACCTCCAGCACCTCGCAGACTGGCTACATGACCACGAAGTCAGCTGGCCCTCCACCCGCCACTTGTGATGCTGATCTCATAGACCCAGGGGATAGCATCATCACAGGGCTTCATCACCTTTTGGCTCTCTTTAATAAGGGATGTGTCAGTGTGTTGCCTCAGCCATGTGGTCTGTATTCTTCTTGTCCTGTTACGTTTGTGGCCCATGATGATGCGTGTGGGGGAGCGTAGATTGCCGGTGATGACTTCGGGCCTAACTGTATAGAGTGGTTGGACGAGTTCCAGATTTGTGCTGTTTGCCGTGATTCTTTTGTCCCTGCTCAGCATCAGGAAGCTATGAAGTGTTCTGTGGCCCATTGCTCGGTGTCGACAATGGGTTGTGAGCCAAGTGGTACCTGGATCATTGATTCCGGTGCCAATCACTACATGATCTGTTGTCATGATGACTTCATTGTCCTCGGTCCTATGAGGTCTGTTCCGTCTCTTCGCGCGGGATCTGGTCAGTCCTTTCTAGTCCAAGGCATTAGGGTAGTACACTTTGATAGTCCATCTGGCCCCTTGTGCATCACTGATGTGCTCTATGTCTCTGTTTTGGAGCTCAACTTGTTTTCTGTTTGTGTGTGCACTCTAATGGGTCTCACTATTGAGCACTCTGCTGACTCTACCACTGTTAGCACCTGTGATACTCATGCTCTTGTCCTCCGTGCATTTGTCATCAATGACCTGTACCACATCGCTCACTGCCCTCCCTCCGTGCCTCTTTCCTTGTCCTCTTCTATGAACGTGTTCTTGACTAGCGGGCTCTTCCACGAGTTCCAGTGCTTGTTGCATCATTGTCTCCATCACGTGAGCTCTGACACTGTGTCCAAGATTTCTTAGACTTAGCCAGTCCTCGGTCTTGGCCTGACTTCCATTGAGAAGCTGCCCAAGACTAATTGCACTTTTCGCGCACAGGGTAAGATGCATTACTGCACTTTCCCCAACTCTAGTTCCTGAACATTTCCTCCGCTAGAGTTGGTCTACTAAGACCTCCTCAGCTCCCTCCCAATTGAGTCCTTGTGAAATCGGGGTCAATATTTTCTCACCCAAACTGATGACTTCACCCGGATGTGGTGGATCTATAGCCTACGCCACAAGAGCGATGTTGCCCTGGCGGTTCGTCTCTGGCTGGTGATAGTTGAACGTCAGTCTTGTCACATCCTTCACACGTTCCACTCAGATTGTGGTGGGGAGTTCTTAGGAAAAATGGAAAAGTTCTTTTCTGAGCATGGTGTCTATCAAAAACTCTCAGTTCCTTTTACACAACAGTAGAACGACGTGTCTGAGCGCTGGAACCGCACCATGTAAGATGCGTTCCTTGCCATGCGGTCTGAGTGAGGTCCTCTAGAGTCCTTTTCCTTTGAAAGATCTCCTACATGACGTGGGTTTGGAACCGCCTGCCGCACGGTCCTCTTCCAGACCATGTGACACCATACAAGTTATGGTTTGGCCATCATGCTTGCAAACCAGGCACGGTGTACTAGCCGAGGGTGCAAAGCCAACAGGCGGAAATAGTATCCAAAGGGAGGCCGGTGCACACCAGCCTCTCTCATTGTATGCGGAACCGTAAGATTGTCTTGGGGGAGCATGAGAATACATGTGGAAAAGTGGGAGTACAATGTAGTTTTCATTCAAGTGTCAACATACAAGACTAAATATACATGATGACACATCCTAGGTGATCCGAGGTTGCCGAGCCATGAGCATCTTTTTACGGGTCAGGGATGAGCGTTATTACCTTAACATCACGTAGCTCATCTTCCTAGATTTACAATGCACCAAGAATCACATCATTCTGTGAAGGACCGCCAAAATATGGTCATTTCCGTGAACCACGGTAATCTGCCACCGGCAGCACCACTAGCGGTGTTGTCAGCCACCCAAAACGCCTTTTTCTGGTAACAACACGTCGGGGCACCATTTCAAAGCGTAATTGGACCTCAATGATCCTTGATTCATTGACTAACCGGGCCCCAAGGGAAGCTTTGGCCTCGTTGGGTCTTCCGAGGGTCGAGCCTTGGTCCTTAAAGATGACTTCCAGTCACCTATTTCCCCCTCGGCTGGTCCAACCTTTGGCCGGGCGTAACTTCCTCAATTCTTGATGAATCGATCCCATTCTTGGATCGATTTCACACATTTTTCCCTATATTTTCCAAATCCATAGTCAGATTTTATATTCAAAGGTGCCTCAAGACTTGATCAGTGCCATTGGCACTGTCTGGCTTACACTACCCCCCCTCCCTTTAGGAGCGAGCCGTCTTGGTGCGCTCTTGGTACTCCCGGAGGATGGCATTCACCCCACCAATATTGATGTTGTAGGCAGGCTGCCATGAGTTGTGGCCACATCATAGCTCTTCCACTTGACTAGGGACTCCCATGCACGGTGACGACGACGGTGGTCAAGGTTGACCTCCACCTCAAACTCTTGCTCACCCTCGATTACCACCGGAAGAGGAGGCTCAGAACTGCGGCCAGGAAAACACTGTGCCGGATTATAATAAAGCTTGAGTTTGGAGATTTGGAACACGTCGTGGACTGGCATGGAACGCAGAAGAGCCAACCGTTCCACCAGTGGTGTTCGCATTCTGAGCATCTCGAACGGACCAAGCCACCGGGGTTTCAACTTGTCCGATCACACCCCACCAAACTTGACGTGCGTGCTGTTGAGAAGCACAGAATCACCAACTTTAATCGTTGCATCTACACGTCGGCAGTCCGCTTGAACTATCTGTTGCTCTTGTGCCTTTGCCAATGCATGCTGTGTCGCTGTCCAAATCTGCGTGAATTTATGTGTAGTAGACTCCACCGTGACAGGTTGCTTGCAACGTGCAAACTGAGGGGTGTGGCGAGCACAATCCCGGTCACCACCTCAAATGGCACCTTGCCGGTGGAGGCGGACGTGGTGGAGTTATACGCTAGTTCAGAGACTGGAAATCGCCGTTCCCACGCCGTCTTGTCTGGATCACCCACTGCATGGAGGAGCTCCTCCAGCTAAGCTTGCACACGAATCCAAGGATTCGTGAATCCGTTCACGAATACCGAATCCGGATCCGGGTTCACGAGTCTGGATCCAGGGTCAGGTATCATTTGGGTGTTTGCAAATCCTCTGACGAATCCCGGGGGGAGGAGGGGATATTCGGGGGATCCAGTTCAAACTCCGTTCTCAACATTGGGCGGAAGCACAAAATCACCTCCCCAAACTGTCAAATGTGCCGCTTCGCCGCTCGTGCTGAAGCTGCACATTTGACGGCGTATATCTCTTTCCGCTCCCATGATGTGTAACAACGTGGATGCTGTAACCATGTCCACTACAATGCGCTGTTGCCTTATTCTCTATTCGCCAAGAACCAGCCTGCTACTACCTGGCTGGTCATGAATAGATTCGTGAACAATGACATGTATCAACGTACGAACAAGAAGACGTGCAACACCTCGGAGAGAGCTACGCGCTTGCTCTGCACATGACATCCGAACAACCCCGTCACCATTTTGTGCAAGGATGGCACGACCTTTGCCATGTCGAAGTATCTCCGGAAGGTTCACAAGGATCGACACGCCGAACTCAAAGCCATGGTTGCTGGAATGCAAAGAGGAGGTGCTGGTCACCGCATCCACGGCGCTTGTCGCCGGTTCAGGTTCGGCTCCGTCTTGAAGTACTTCAACACGTGGTGGTCAGTGTAGACTGTGTATGTCCAACTCTCGAGGTAGAAATGCCAATTTTTGAAGGTTGCGACCACAACGAGCATATCCTTGCCATGGGTGACGCAGTTTAGCTCTACTCCATACAACTTGAGCGAGTAGCAGGGGACTGGCTTCAACTCGTTACCAAAGTCCTGTAAAAGGATACCGCCAATGGCCGGGTCCGATGCATCCGTTGCCATCCGTTGCATCCGTTTCAAACTCACGGCCACTTTCGGCCAAGTGCAAGGCTGGCGTGGAGGTGAGAGCCCTTTTGGGATTCTCAAAGACTTCTTTTTTGCTAACTCTCCAACTCCACTCGTGATCCTTGCGAGTGAGATTGGAGAGTGGAACTGACACTCCCGCATAGCCAAGGATAAATCTGCGATAGGAATTGCAAAAACCAAGGAACACTTGCACATCTTACACACTTGACAACTTTGAACATTCTTGCATGGCCGACACCTTGCGCGGGTGCATGGCAATATGTCCGTTGCCAATTATGTGTCCGAATAATGCAGCCTTACCCACCACGAACTCATACCTTGTGACATTTGCGAGAAAATTCTCCTTCCTCAAAGCATCAAGGACCTTCTTCACATGCTTCTCATGATCCTTTGCCGTCCTGCTATACACCATGATGTCATCCAGGTACACCATCACGAAGTCATCCAAGTAGATCCCGAAGATGTCGTTCATTGCCGCCATGAATGTGGCCGGCGCATTGGGTAGCCCGAAAGGCATCACGAGAAACTCTTAGTGACCAAAGTGGGTGCAGAAGGCCATCTTTTCTGCATCATCTGCTGCGATGTGGATCTGATGGTAGTCTGATCGGAGGTAGATCTTTGTGAAGAATGGAGTTGCATGGAGCTGATCAAAGAGCTCCTCCGCTTGTGGAAGTGGGTACTGGTTCTTGATGGTCAGCTCGGTTAATGCCCGGGAGTCCATGAACACGCGTTTCTCTCTCGTCATTTTCTGAACAAATAGAACTGGTGCAACATAAGGAGACCAGGATGGAGGGATGAAGCCCTGTTCCATCATCTCAATCAACTGTTTCTTGAGGTCCTACAGCTACACATTACTCATGCGGTACATTCCACTAATAGGTGGGTGCGCTCCAGGTTTGAGGTAAATGCGATGGTCCACATTCAGCGTCAGAGAACACGTCCTCGAATCTCGTACACACCTTCCAAAGCCCCTCGGGCACCGCGACAACCTTGCCTTTGGACCCCCGGCACTCACAAGTTGCCCCATGCACCACAGCAGGCGCCACGTCCTCTGGTTTGTGGAAATTACCCTCCACGTCTCGCAATAACACTAAAACAATGTGCTCCATTATTTTAATCGCGCGCTTGAGCTGCACCATGTTTAGAATCATAGGTGCCGATTCCTCCGTGCAAGGTACTGATTGCTACGACACTTCCTCCTCGCAAGTCTCCTCCTCCGTGGCCTCTTCCTCGGACCACGTAGGTAATGGATACTCCTTATCCCCGAGCTTGACTAAGGTAGTGTGTGCCTCCCAATTAAAGACGGGATTATTCTTGTGGAGTAAGGGAGAATTGTAGGCTGCTCCTCCTCATATCCAGAATCCCATGCCTTGACCTCGGAAACCCCCTTAATTGCAGCAAGGTATTAAGGTGGACGGTCAAGTGGCCGGTTGGGCGAAGAGGAGCCAGGAGTAACGCTATCTACTCCAGGCTCTCCTTGTTTCTTGACTCCTTTATTGCTTTCTCTGCTTCCTTTGTGGCTTGCTTCCCCTTCTGTTGCCACTTACCCTTACCGTCGTCCTTCTTTGGACTCCAACAATCATGCACAATGTGGCCAGGCTTGCCACCGTTGTAGCAATTGCACTGTTGCAATGCTCCAATCTCCAGGGGCATGTCGTCACTCGCGGCCCGCTTGCTGTAACCACCACCAAAAGAGCTTTGTCTGTTGGCATGAGCCTGTTGCATGTGCAAGTTGTACTGCTGTGCTGTTGCGATCATCCCCGATAGGTCATCATTGAGGTCGTGCATTACCATCAATGTGTATGCGTTGTTCTTGAGATAGTTGCGGTAGTGAAAGCACAATCTGTGGGAGTCGAAGCCACAATTGGCAATGATTTCACAAAGCCTGCGGGTGTAGTCAGTGACGCCGTCAGTTTGGTAAAATCAGCACAGCATGGCACGCGTGTTATTCCTCACATCACCCACAGTGTAGCGCTCGATGAACAACTCCATGAAATCCTTCCATGGAGTTGGCCATTTCAGGGTAGGGTCGCCACTGTTGTAGGTTGAAGCCGATGGGGTTGAGATTCCGGTCACGGTTGCGATGCCCCCGACCATTGTGGCTCCACTGCCATGTGGATTGGACAGCATCACATCGGCCCACCAATTCAACGATGCTCTTCTCAACAGGGTCAAGGCATAGTCGCGGAACGCCTTGTAACTTGAGGCATCTATGCTGATAACGGTGAAGTACAACTCTCTTCCGACTATCCAAGTGTGTGGACTTGGCTCATCCTTCCTCGATGGGTCAAACGGCTCCATCTTGGATGGGCTCGGGACGTCCACCGCAGTTTCATTTGCAGTGGCAACTGCCACGGGTGTTGTCATGTGACGCTTCACGAGTTCTTGATTGAGGTACGCATTCTGCTTCTTCAACAGGTCCATCTTGGCCTGCATGTCGATGAGCAACTTCCACAATGTTGCGGTTGTTGCCACTTTGCCTTGCGTACCAAATGCCGTGGCCAATGAGTACATGTGGCATGTGAATGGTGTCAAGTTCATAGGTCACCAAAATTGACACAACAATACCCGGTTTGCATGTTTTGCATTGGGCTCCCACCCATTGGTATCGCACCTATGCATGTGACGATTTGTAGCGTTCGGCTTGAGATTTTGCATCTCTAGATCTAGATGGTACTTAGTTTGGATGCATGTGCGCATAATTATGGCCAAAATAGTGGATTTGGGTCAGTTTTTGGATGAACTTACACTGTTGCATGCGTTACCTGCTGTGTGTCCTAGCAAGTATTTGTGCTTTGCACTTGTGAGTTGACATTTTTCTCTGCATTACTCAGCTATTGGAGCTTATGAGACTGTGCGCCTCTCCTTTGCCTACCCCTTGTTTGGTCTACTTGCTTGCATGCTGGTGCCCCAACTGACTGGACAATGTCGCCGCGTCACCAGGAACAAGGCTAGGAAGCTTCCTAGCAGTTTCTCAATGATGATGTGAGTACGTTGATGCCCCACATATGCAATGCGACATTGGGATTGTGTCATTTTTATTCAAATACATTGTTGATTTTCCAAACCTTGTGGTTATGACTTCTTTGAAGTGAGAAGTGGTGCATATAGGCTTGTGAATATGGAGCTTTATCAAGAACTCCGTGGAGGTTGAACCCCTGATTCTCTTATAATGAAAGTTTGTTTAAACAATCATTGATACTCCTCGTAGATGGTTTCAATTCTTTTGGGTTACATTGCAACCTTGTTGTTGTCGCTTTAGGGTGCACGACTATTTTGTCGTATAGCAGATTGTCCCCTAAGCACGTAGGTTCTCCCTGTAGCGTTGACTGGCGGGGCCCATGGGTGTCCCAAGCCAAGAAAGGACAATGGACAAAACGTGCGAACCAACTTGTCCAATAGTTTACGAACCAGACCCCAGGAGGGCAGCATGGAGAGCCAGTTGCAAATTCTCAAGACATGATTTATCTCTCATTCATCTACTTCCATAAACCCCTCAACTCGAGGAAAGGTGTGAACCTTACAATTATGAAGGAGGTGAAATATGAATGCCGTGAAACAATATTTTGAAAAATACTTGGACTTAATTCCATCTCATTATGCATATGGGCATGGATATGGTGATGAATATGCGTTTGTGTTTGGACATGGCTGTGTATATGGATGGGTGGATTTGGTTTTCAATACAAATATGGCCATGAGAGTTAATTTTATCAGTGTATCCATCAATGAACACTTTACGCAACACTATATTCATATGTTTTGTCTAGGGAATGACAATGTTCCTATGTAGCCCGTCGTGCACATTGTGTACAGTGTTGCCGCCTTGTTTTCATTTTTCAAAAACACTTTACTGTGTTTTTTTCTTTATTCTCTTCAGTTTATCGGGGTGAAATTGTTTCTTGCTTAGGGGACCCCGATCTTCACTTCTTGATTGACTGTGAAGGTCTTTCCGCCTAGAACCCGTTGGCCCATTTAAGGGTTGACTTCTCTACACTAGTTGTCCTGTTTTTTTTGTGTGCTGGCAATGGATGGCTTGGCGGACATTTTCCGAGGAGGGGGATAACATGAAATCGGAAGTCTTGCTGTTTCAAACCAGTGCGTGACGCTGGAAGGCTTCACCATCCCATCTAGCGCCAGGCTGGATAGAGGAAGACTTACGATCGAACTCACTCGGAATCAATTGGGTTTGTACACCTGCGTCTCGGTTCGTCAAGCGGTGGTCTTCACTGCCGCTGGCCATTGACCAAGCCATTTACGCTCACCAAAAACGTGGCAAGAGTACTACATGAAGGCCGCCTGCACCCTTTCCAAGTGCGCATGTGCCAGTGGGGTGCACCATTCCATGTTTAGGTTACATTTTTTTCAGCTCTGACTGACCCCTCTGTTGTGATGTGAGTCGTTCCCATCTGTTTGTACACCTTATTGTGACCACTCGGTTATGCCCATGCTCCTCCAGATCCCTGATGCAGACCCAGTTGGCGCCGGAGCATCGACGAGTGGTGGCTTCACCCACCAGGAGCTGCTAGACAGCTGCCACGACGTCCCGGGTGCTTGCAGCTGGAAACTGTTCTAAAGCGTAGGTTCAGGTGTGTTGTTGATGCAGCGTGCGGGCTTCCATGCTCGTTGCTTAGGCTGCTGCCCCCTCAGTCTGCCGCTCTAGAGTCTAAGTCTGAGTGCTCTGGGTTTGTTACTCAGAGATGCGCACGCCTATGTTAGCGCCAAAATGCAGCTGAAAAATGGAAGTGACTGATTAAGAATCAACAATGAGCAACAATGGGAGACCCCTCCAAATTCTAGCTCCCCCCCAGCTGTGTAGAGCTTGTTTCTCAGCTAACCAGCCAATCAGAAAATAGACCTACTTTATGGCAGGCAGGGCTTTCTCGGTGAGCCCTGCCAGACGGCCGACAACCCAAATCCGAGCGTCGTCCGTTTTGCCTGAAAACTGGACCATACCATAATACGCACGCTGCGAATGCAGTCGTGCAATCAGGATCAGCTAGAAAAACAGCAGTGAGCGGTTATGGCTGCCTAAACCCAGGTAGCGTCTACGCTAATCCCTGGTAGCAACAATGCCAGAAAATCATGAAACTTGGACCTTAGGCATGACATAGCGCTGCGAACGCAACAGTGTAGTGAAACACGGCGCTGGACATGTACAGACAACACATGCAGCGATAGTGCCTGGCGGCGCCAAGACTGCCGAGGAGGTCTGCCAATGGGGCTGGGCACGTTGGAGGGAGGAGGCTCTAACAAACTGCGTGTAGGCCTCAACATGCGTCGGTTCCACCGGATGACTCTCCATCAGTGTCGCATCTTGCCGTCATTCATCTGTATGCCAATGTACACAAGCCAGGAGGACACAACAGAGTACAAGTGAGAGAAGTGAGACAAAAACTAACATTCCCCCATGACTCACAGGCGTAGTGCACCTGGATGGGCAGAGAGCACAGAGACCAAGCAGACAGGGAGAGAGAGAACCTCACGGATGCACACCGACTGCACTCACAACCTTCTTGAACCAGTCAAACTTCAGTGCCTTGGTCAGAAAAGAAGCCAACTGTTGTGTTGCCTCAACCCACACAATGCTGATGCTGGCGTCATGCAACAACGAACGCACGTAGTGATACTCAACATTGATGTACTTTGTGTGAGTGTGATGCAGGCCGTCATTGTCAGCAATGGCCATGGCACTTTCGATGTCACAGTGTAACGTGATTGGTGGGATTGACTGACACAACTCGGACAACAAGCAGCGTAGCTACATGCTCTCACAAGCGCGAGAACCAAGGGCTACATACTCACCCTTAGCAGTGCTACACGCAATGGAGCCTTGCTTGCCACTGCGCCCAGATACAGCCGTTCCTCCAACAAGGAAGATCCAGCAAGTAAGACTCTTACCGTCCGGACCGCCGGCCCAATCACTGTCGGTATAACCCGTCGCCACAACGGACGGCTGTCGACGGAGCATAAGGCCTCACCGTGGGGTATAGATGACATAGCGCAGTACTCAGATCACAGCCTCAAAGTGGAGGTGACGCGACTCTTGAGAGAACTATGCGAGGAGGTTTACAGCGAACACAATGTCTGGAAGTGCAACGTCGCTAGGAATATCAATGACCCGATGACGCGCAAATACGTGGTCAAGTCTACTTGGTCTCCCACCACCGCTGGATCAGAGCTCTTGAGCATCGTTTGACCATCGGGCAACATGGGTGAGGATACTCTCGGCAAGAGGGTCAGGTCCTCAGGAAAGCGCTAGGACAAGGTCTGGACGTAGGCGGCCTGATGGACATGCAGGATGCCCACAGAGCCATCATGCTCAAGCTCCATGCCCAGAAAGACTCGTGCTGGCCCAAGGTCCTTCATCTGGTAGGCAGCATGGAGTAGGTCCTTGACCCGCTGGATGGCAACTGCATCCGGCGATGCGATGAGCACGTCGTCGACATAGTCCAGGATAGTAACGAGGGTCTGACCTCACAGACTGATGACCAGCGCGAGGTTGGCGGAGCTACAAAGGAGGCCGTCGCTGAGAAGCGTATGACTGATCTCCTTGTTCCAGCAGCGCGGTGATTGCTTCAAGCCATAGAGTGCCTTCCGCAGCTTCTAGACCTTGCCAGAGCCATCGTCGAAGCCTGGAGTTTGCACCATGTAGAGCTCCTTACCCTCAAGTGAACCATGGAGAAAGGCTTTGCTCACATCCATCTGATTCAATTTTCACCCGTGCTGGGTAACCAGCATGGGTGAGGGCATGCTCTTGATGGTCTGATACCCTCATGAAGGCGCATGTCCACACTGTCCGTCCCACGGAGTGACTAGGGGACCCAACCACCCTATGTGAGGCTCGTGCGTCTCTCGAGGCCGCTCACTGGGAGGCTGCATGCACGGACAAGCCTGCGGCCATTAAAAAACAGAGCGTCGATAAGCTCGTCGACCTCCTCCCGAGCCGTAAGGCCATCCGCGCCAAGTGGGTTCTTCGGCGAAAGTGGAAGCCAGACGGGTCCCTGGACAAGTGTAAGGCCCGTCTCACAGCCAAGGGGTTTGCTCAAGTCCCTGAGATCCACTATCACCAGATCTTTGCCCCAGTCGGTCGGTTCTCCACTAGTCGGGTCACAACAGCATGCCGGTGCTCTTGATGGAGCAAGGCATAGCTCAAAGCTCAACCTGGATGTAGGTCACTGATGAATGACAATGTGGCCAAGCCAAGTGCCTTCGTGCCGTGGTCCCCACTCACGACTGTGGAAGTGGGTGTGACATGAGATAACGAGCTTCGTGGGATGACAGGGGGTCGTGGTGCGAGAGGACATGAGGAGGCGGCTTGAGTGCTCAATGTCGGCCTAGGTCTAAGGTTCTCGCATAGACCACTTGTGTAGCGCATCGATACGAACGAGGCAGCCGGCCTTGAGGGACTGGCAGACACGAGCGGGGCAGTCGACCCTGAGGGGCTGGCGGACACAGACGGGGGAGTCGGCCCAGTGGGGCTGGAGGACAAGGATGGCGTGGCCGGTCCTAAGGGCATGGTGGACACGGACGGGACAGCCAGCCCTGAGGTGCTGGTGGACACGGAAGAGCCAACCGGCCTTGAGGGGCTTCCGGACGCGGATGGGACCGCCGGATGTGAGGGGCTGGCGGACACGGACGGGGCAGCTGGGTTTGAAGGGCTGACGGGCACGGACGAGGCAGCCGACTTTGAGGGGCTATCGGACATAGATGGGGTAGCTGGCCCTGAGGGGCTAGCGGGCACGGACGGGGCAGCCGGCTTTGAGGGGTTGTCAGACACAAATGGGGCAGCAAGCTCTGAGGGACTGGCGGACATGGACGGGGTAGCCGGCCCTGAGGGCATGGCGGACACGGATGGGGCAACCAGCCCTGATGGGCTGGTAGACACAGAAATGGGGAGCCGGTGCAGACGGCCCCGCGGGTGCAGATGATGGGACATCGGGATGCAGCTGGACGGAGGACGGGCCCACCACTCCCCCACGCGATGAGAGAAACACGCGGCGAAGCAAATGAGGTCGCGATGAAACAGGTCCTCAAAGAAGAGGGGGTCTGGGAACTTGATGATGTAGTGCCGTGTGGGATCCTAGAAATGACATGACTTCGACTGACGCGAGACGCCAAGGAAGGTGTAGGGACGGCCGCGAGGCTCGAGCTTCCCACCCTGGTGTGGGGCAGGCAACCACACAATGGCTATGCAGTCCCAGACTCGGGCCGGATGCAGGTCGGCTCGCTCTCCACACCAGTACTGGTATGGTGTGGACTGACGGGGAACAGGTCCGTGGGGAATCCGGTTCCAGACCTACGTCATGTAGGTCATGGCCTCGAATTAGAAGCCGTCAGAGATACCGGATTCGACCTGCATGGTGTGAACGGCATCGGCCATGGTGCGGTTCCATCATTCAGAAATGCCATTTTGGCCAGGCATGTAAGGTGTTGAAATTTCATGATGGACACCACGGGAGGCGAGGAAGAGTGTGGTCTCCCCTAGAAACTCACCCCTGCGATCTGAACAAAATCGGCGTAGGGGACGACGACACTCACGTTGAACACGGACAAGCCAGTCTCGAATGGTGGGAGTAATGTTGCTCTTCTGTCGAAGGAAAAAGACCTAGTGATAGTGAGAGTGGCCGTCCGTAAGGGTCAGGACATAATTACCGTGCTCGCCAAACAAATTTATCGGGAGGGGACCCATGACATCAGCGTGAACCAAGTCGAGCGGGGCAGTCGCTCGAGATGCAAAGAGGGGATAGGTGGAACAGTGCATCTTCCCCTGAGGGCAATCAATGCACTCGGTGGGACATGGCAGAGGAAAGGAGGCTGGGTTCACGCCCGTTGCTAGCTGTTTGTGAAGCATGCTGTCATCTACGGCAGAGTACACGTGACAGAGGCGGCGATGCAAGAGACGCGTATGCGGCGGAGACAGTGTGCTAGTAACAAACACGTGGCCAATGTCAGTGGATGAGGAGGGGACAGAGGTAGAGGCAGACTGGTACGGTACGTGCCACAAGTTGCCAGGGGTGGTGGCATGCGAAACGACACGACCTGACGGACGCAATGGCATAGTGCCCACACCACGCGAGTGCAGAACGTCCATGCTCATGCGATCAAGGGCGCTAACAGACAAGAGGCTGAGCTCAAGGTCAGGGATGAAGAGGAAATCAGTCACGAAGACATCACCAGCAGGCCCACAGAAACAAACGATGCCGACACCATGAACGGGTAACACCTAACCAGAATCCGTCCAAACCCCGGTGACATCGGTGACGGGACCAAGAACATGAAGGCCTCACACGAGGCCCTCATGTGATGCGTGGCCCCGGAGTCGATGATCCACGTCTCCGACAGATCCTAGAACGGTGTGGGCAGGTTGCTGAAAGTCACATGGTAATGGGCGAGAGACGCTGAAGCGGTGGATTGAGGTGCGAACCAAGACTGCCAGTCATCCAGCCAGGTGACGTCATCATAAACATGAGTGGGTGGAAAAGGGACGGCAAAGGATGGTGTGGATGAAGATATAGGACACGACCGACAGACCCTCTCATGTAGTGTAGGGAGGAACTAGCGACTACGCAACTCACACTTCCCTGGGGAGGAGAGTGAGGAAGGCCGAGCTGAAGTGCGATGAATTGCTCCAGCTGATGCTCGCGGGTGGAGGGTCCGACGGAGTAGACCGACTACGGTGTAATGGCGCCGGAGTCCGAGAAGGAGGAGGAAGGCACCGGTGATGGAGGAGCGGATGGTTGCGGAAGATACTATGGTGGGGCCGTCGCGAGCGGCGCAGGTGCAACAGGAGGAGCAATGGTTACGACAGTGGTGGCAAGGAAACGCTCCCGCTAGAAACGCATGGTGGCAATGACGCGAGCCTCGTCAATCAGGAGTGGACACATGTACCACCCATGTCCTGATTGGCCACAGTTGTGGCAGACAAGGCTGACATTATACGATCCGTTACACTGCTGCTGAGGGCCCTTTCCCTTCTTGCCCCTGCGCTTCTTCTTGCCAGACGAAGTGGTGCCGGAAGACGCTGCTGTTGCTGGGGCGACAACAGCCATGGAGGCGAGGACAGGAGAGGCGAGGGACTATGTGCGATGGATGTGTGACTCTTGAAGAGCCTCTTCGATCCGGAGGAAGAGCTCGTATGCCCAAGGCATGAGGGTACCCTGGGCAGTCATCGCGATGAGGACGTCCTCGGAGTAGTGGACGAAGACGTCGGAGAAGGGGTCGGTGGCGCCGCGCTTGATGGTCAGGAGCGCGGAGAGAGGGGGTGGCGCGGCGTCTCCGAGGTGGCGCAAGATGTCCTCTGCACGATGCCACTAGGTGGTGACCGACTCGGTCACCTCCTACTAGCAAGCGATGAGGGTGCGTGAGTACATCCCACGCTGCTGCCGGGTCAGGGAGAGCGCCAGTGGTGGGGTCGCCGAGGAAGGGCTCGAGGGCGAGACGTGCAGCTGGAGGGGCCACAGGGACGAGGGCACGCACGACGCGACCAGCGTCATATACCTGGTCGGCCTGGGTGGAGTCAAAGGGTAGGACATAGTAGTGCCACAAGCCCTTGCCCTGTGCCCAAATCCGGAAGGTAAGCTCCCAGCTTCGGAACTGGCCGCAAGCCTGAAGTGGCGGCGGGGGGATTTCGAAGTCCTTTGGCCTACGGCCGATACCCAAAGTGGGGCCTAGGACTGACGTCACCGTCAGCTGTTGGCGTTGGGTGTGTTGCTGTGCCAGGTACAGCGTGGCATAGGAGATCGCAGGGCTCGCGTACCCGGGTGGAACAAAAGGTGCTTTCTGACATTGTTACAGCTAGTGCGACGGCTGCGGCTATTGCTACGAGGGCTGCTGATGCTGATGTTACGGCTGCTACTACGGCAACGGTGTCGGCAATTGTAGTGTTGCTACTTGCCGTGTCAGCGCTGCAAGCTGCTGGCGTAAAGCGGCAAGCGGACCTGTCAAGCCAGCGTGACCTACGATAGAGCCTGCCGGTTGTTGGTGGTGGTGGTGCTCCTGCTATGGCTGCTATTGCTGCTGCTACTACTGCTGCTGTTGCTGCAGCTGCTGCTACTACTGTTGTGGCTGCAAAAACTGCTGCTACTGCGATTGTTGCTGGTGCTGCTTATACTGCTGCTGCTACTGCTATTACTGCTACAGTTACTGGTGTTACTGTTGCAGCTACTACTTTCGGGGTTGCTACTACTGCTCTTGCTGCATCTGATGCTACCAGTCCTGTCGTTGTTACACCGGTGGAAGCTGCTGCTGCTGCAACTGCTACAATTGTGGCAGGAAAGGGGGTCCTCCAATAGAGGAGGACACCCCTCTTCATTCTATGCCATGGTGTCCTATGTTTTTTCCTCCTTGATCCACTTTTTTTTTGTGTGCTGCTGATGTTAGCTGTGACCCCAGCAGTGACGTCTGCCTAGGGTGGCTGACGTCAGCAGCTGTTGCTGATTTATCTGCAGGGTTGCTGTTGTAGATTTTTTTTGTTACTGACGTCAAAATTGCTGACGTCAGTAGCGGCTATTGCTGGAGCCGGTGATGTGTCAGCTGTAGTGCAGCTGCTGCCGCTACTGCTGCTGCTGCTGGTCTACTGCTACAGCAGCTGTTACTCCTATTGCTATTGCTGATGCAGCTGTTGTTACAGTAGTAGCTGTAGCTACTGTTGCAATTGCCGCTGCTGCTGCTCCTGCAGCCATTGCTGCGCTTGCTCTTGCAGTAGCAATTGCTGCTGCTGGTGCTGCTACCACTGAATGCTGGTACTGCGGCTACTGTGGTTGCTGCAGCGGCTTCGGTGGTGGCTACAACTACTATAGGGCCACTTGCGGGGTGGGAGATTTGTTTTGTGTTTCTCCCTTTCTTTCTCTATTTTTTCTTCGTTTGTCACTGCGAGCTCGCTGCTTGGAGCGAGCCGTGAGCTACGAGCAGCAAGCTCGCTGCTCGCTATGAGGTGCGAGCAGCGAGCTCGTTGCTCGCTGCGAGGAGCAGGCTGCGAGCAGCTTCTGCTGATGTTGCTAGCCGCTGCTATAACTGTTGTTGCTGGCTTCAACTGGCTGCTGCTGGTTGCTGCTCGCTGCTACTACTGTTGCTGCTCGCTGTTGTTGTACACTGCTGCTGGTGCGAGGTGCTGGTGCTAGTTGCTGTTGCTTCTTACTGGTGCGGGCTGGTGCTACGACGAGATGCCGCAAGCTCCTACTAATCCCGGCTGCTGTTGGTGCGCATAACTGTTGCTGGCTGCTGCTACCACTGCTCGCTACTACTGCAAGCTGCTGCTGCTGCTGCAAGTTGCAGCAGCTGCTGCTAGTTACTACACCTGGTTGACGTCGCAACGTGTGTTGTCACCAGAAAGTGCGTGACGCGGCCTGCCAGTCACCTCCTTGTGTCACACATGGGGGTCAGTTCTGCCCGAAACATACGGCAGCATTTCCCCTGGCCTAGTGGCCGTGGGAAAAAATCTGACTTCACCACCAGGCGGATCAATGCTGCCGGGAATAATCCGACAGCATTTCCCCTGCACTGGCGAGTATGGGTGTCCGCTTGCATAGCTAGGAACCTGTAGCTAGTTCTTTGCTGCTGCTGATGCGCTCTGGCTCTGATACCAAGTCGGAAACTTTTCTAAAGCACATGTTGAGGCACTTGTGTTGTTGATGCGGCGTGCGGTCTTCCACGCTTGTTGCTTAGTCTGCTGCCCCCTCAATCTGCCACTCTAGATTCTAAGTCAGAGTGCTCTGGGTTTGTTACTCAGAGATGCACCTGCTAGCGTTAGCACAAGAAAACAACAGAAAACAAGCAACATAAAACTGGAAGTGATTGATTAAGAAGCAACAATGAGCAACAATGGGAGACCCCTCCAAATTCTAGCCCCCTCCCCACCTATGTAGAGCTTGTTACTCAGTTTCTATGCCAATCAGAAAATATACCTGTTTTCTTGCAGGCAGTGTTTTGTCGGTGAGCCCTGCCAGGCGGTCGACAGCCCAAACCCGGGCGTCGTCCGTTTTGCATGAAAACTGGACCATACCATAATGCGCACGCTGCGAACGCAGCCGTGCGGTCAGAATCAGCTGGAAAAAGGACGGAAGTATTAGATACACACCATAACCAAAATTTAAGTTGTCGTGCTCGAGTGTGCTGAAAATGGAACCGGATACCCAGACCACTTTCAATTTAGAACTGCGTATCCGGTGTCCGCCATACGAAAGACGGCATATCCAAGTCCGCCATTTTTGGAACACCATACCATAAGGTTTTATCTTTGTGATAGGGTACCCACGTGGAAAGTAGGCGAATATCCGCGATTACATGAACACGATCCTAGAATGTAATGTCTACGATGTGTTCGCGTCTGTCTGTCGTATTCGCCGGAAACCGAAGTGGGGGCAGTGCCAAGTCGAACTCGAGAGAACCAGCATGGGGGGGGGGGGGGGGGGGGGG
>SZWC01001500.1:246562-262584 GCA_023375785.1 Penium margaritaceum
GGGCGGGTAAGGACCTCGAAAAAGGAACGCAGCGAGTCTGCGCCTGCCATGTCGGACGGCAGCAGCCCCGCCACATCCTTGAGGCTGGCCAGATGCTGCAGCATCTCATCGCTGCGCAGCAGCGCAGAAGGCGACGCCAGCGTCGCCGCCGTCGCTCCTCCTCCCCCTGCTGCTGCTGCTGCGGCTCCTCCTGCCGTCCTTGGAGATGCCCCTGGGCCCGGGCGCTGCGGCTCGGTGCTGGGCATGTCGCCGTGGTACATGGCGCTTCGGCTGTGAAAGGTTGGAGGGGCTAGGAGGAGGATGTGGACGCGGCTGAGGGCGTGGATGGGGCGTGATTGTGTCCGATACGGCGAGGCTCTGAGTGAAGGCGGGGAAGAAAGGAGAGAATGGGGTTCTGAGGTCCTGGTAACCTGATCCTGCTGCCCTGGTCAACTGATCTTACCGCCCTGTCAACCGATCTTACTGCCCGAGTCAACTTGTCCTACTGCCCTGGTCAACTGACCTTACTGATCTCACTGCCCCGGTCAACTGACCTTACTGCCCTGGTTAACTGATCGTAATGCCCTGGTCACCTGATCCTACTGCCCTGGCCCTGACGCCACCTCTAGAGCAGACGCGCCCACACTTTACTCTCAAAGCGCCAGCCAAACCGCCCGCATTCCGTCACACGCGCCAAAACGACGCAGGTGGCGACCCACTTGGTGTTGGGCACGGTTCGCGGCTCTCGCCTTGGCATACCCGCGCGTGCAGAGACGTCGACTGCTGACTCAGCCACAGCAGAAGCAGCAGCTTGTGCTGAGCAAGAGACGAGACCAGGCTTGTCGTTTCTCGAGACCAGGATCCAGTCGGCACATGGACCAGCTGTCCGGCGTGCTGGAAGGCAGTCGCACGGGCGGAAAACAGCCGCCTGACACGCCAGTAGGGAAGCCTTGTAGGCGGTGGATGGCAACATTGTTCTGGGACCAAGAGAGGGAAAATGTCAGGATTGCCACTTGAGTACTGGACTCAAAGGTGAGAAGGTCAAGCCCACAAATCAAACCAACACCACGACCTTGTCACTTCCATAATATCCACGAGTCCCTAAAATCCGCGTATGGGCATTTATGTCATTACGACCACAGCTCACCTTGCCACAAATTGAGAACATTAGGCTTATCCAAAAAGGAAAACTTGGCCAATTTTCCCAGAATTTCCATTTTCATTCCACAAGGTTCCAACGTGCTAAACATATGTCCAATTTTAAGTCGACTTCTCAACAACACTAAATTTTTTAAAAGACACACCTTAAGATTCTAAAAAAACCCCGAATTCTCTACATAAAACTTTGAAACAGCCACTTAGCGCAGAGTCGCATGCGTTGCTCGCCTCATACGCCTAATACCTCAAGTATGGCTCATTCACTTGCATATGCACTTGACAATATTCACACTTGAGAACAAAGTCAAGTTCCAAATAAAAACAAAATTTATCCAAGATCCTTCTCTCCAAAAACAACATCTACTCCACAACTCTTGCATGTTCACCATCTGCGTTGCGCTTGACACACCACTTGGTATCAGAGCATAATGGTATCAAACATAAATTCAACATGTTCACTTATGTCTGGAAACATCTCATGAGGATTCTACACATCTCCTTCATCTTAAAGATTCCAAACCTTGTAACCAAAATGATGAAGAAAGCAAGCACATTCAGCGATAAGTTGCGGTCATGATAGAGGGACAACGACAACCAATTCATGACAAACCCAGAGAAGCCCAAGTAGTAGTACCCACAAGATTCATAGAAAATGGTACAAGCACGAGGAATTTGCAAGAAAACATGGTGGTAGACCCCACATGCTCAATGAATCCTTTGTCTGCGTAATTTCCCCTTAGGTTGACACCTGACCATATGGTAAGAGGTACGAGTCAATCGATTTAAATCAAAGACAAATGATAATCAAAAGCTTTCAACACTTCAAAACCTTAACCACCTTTCACTCTAACAACTTATCACAATGATGGAAGAGTTAAAAAACTTGCGTGTGCAAGAAGAAATGCTCAATGTGAGAGCATGAATTTCTAGAGTGAATAAAAGATCCAAAAAAATGCTGCCAAAGTTGTTAAAATCAGCAAATCCAAAAGGAAAGGGTGCTGAAATGTGGTTGACAACTTTGGAGGTATGCTTTGCTACCGCAAGAGTAAATAAACCACTTGAAGAAAATGGATTTTGTGAACTTGCTTTTACGAGATTATGTTGGATGTCCAATTTAGAGAATATGTGATGTGAGTATAGTATCGGTGCACCTAATTCAACGTCTCATGTGACTGCCTCCACATTCTCAAGGTTGGAACTCTCCCTCCTCTGCACATTGGATTGATATGGCAAGATTCACACAATCTCAACAAGATTTGGGAAGAACTTGTGTATTCCCTTTTTTTGTGCGATTTGGAAGGTTGAACGAGAAGTAAAATGCATGGTGACAGTTGTAACACATACATCAATAGTGTAGCAAGACAAATTATACATTTCAATTTTGTATTTCATTACTAATAGTTCCATTGTTTAATGAAAAACTCCAATTTTCATAGAATGGCCTTATGTGAAACTTAGAATGACCAAATTCAATATTCATGGTGCACGTTTTTCTTTCATATATGCTTTTATGTAACTTAAAATGTTTAGATATATGACTGCAATGGTTTTTCCTTCCAATCCATAATTTTTGATGTGGTGGCAAAAAGTCACAATTATTCAAAACCTTAATCCACCGCATATTGACGTTATTGATCAACACAAGGAAAGGTTGTGCCAAACTCATGAGAAAACATGATAAAGATTTTATGATGATGGAAGAAGCATAAACAAAAATGTTGTGGAATACGTAGAAAAATTTGATGCATTTGGGAAATGGGAGATGGAAGGATTAGACAACCAAGCTCTTGGCATTTGTATAATCTATGAAAACCATATGCTTGTTGTAATGGCTCACAACATCAATCGCAAGGGATCCTTACACCTCAAATTGTAACCATGGTAACAAGAAGTGCCCGTTGGCCATACAACCATGGATTTAATCGAAAGGTGACAAGCTGTAACGAGTTTATAGGATTTGGGATTGGGCTCTCATGATTACATCATTAAGAAAATGGCTTATAAATCATGTTTGAAGAGTAAAATAGTGTGTTGGACGGAAATACTGCTGACTAAATTTAACATGTTTACTGAAGTTGTAAAGCTTTCTAACGGGAAAGCATGAAATCATAGGATGCATATCCGAAACACTTATTCAGTAAGCAACCACACTGTTGTAATTGGGGAAGGTTTCTTTTCACGATACAATTTCAAGAAAATATTCACATATTGATAGATTTTTGGTAACTATTCTTGAAATGACATTATTCATCAATGAAAATGACTTATGTGTAGAGTAAAGCAACGTAAAGTACTACACCAATATTTATGACAAGAAACATTCCAACTATAAAAGAGTGACCCATGAAGTAATGATGCCAATGAGAGGTTGCAAAATAGCGATAAGAGCATTTATCACATCACACACATATGGCTTAACATAACCAATTGATATCTTTGAGAAGGAGCTCACATGTTCCTGGCCCATGTGGAACGTTGCAAAAGAGGGAATAGAACAAATCAACAAAAAACATTCTCAGCCTCATCGGCATCGGAAGCTAAAAGGTTTAAATGGCTAAGTGAGGAGGAAAGGAGGTTTTTCATGATGAACAACCTTAACGGTTAGCTCCAAAAATAAGCATTGAACACTAGAGGAAGCTGAAGGAAGAAAATGCGACAACACTTGAGGGTACCTTTCAAATGACCATGATCCAAATTATTTTGAAATGGATACATAGGAATCTTTTTGGAATGGAACAAACTTCTTATCCTTGATAAAATTTTCTACTTTGGTTGTTATTCCTTGAAACATGAATTGAAAAACTATGAATTCACATGGAATTAAAACGTTTCAAAGAAAATCACCTCAATGGACCGCTACCAGATTCTATAAACAAAAATTCTTATTTAACAACTTTGAGCAAAGAACATATTTTATAGCATTTTCCTCTCTGCTTTTTATGTCTTGGATCATTTCATATAACAGGTTGATAAAGAAGATGTCCCTCTCTGCATGCTATGAGCACTTTCAGCACATGGTTATGAGAATTAGACTCACAAAAACATCAAAATGTTCATGACAACATTTTTTACGTTTTTAAAATACCTTTACATCTTTTCATTGTTTTATCCAATGAGACTAATGTTTAAAGCTGCACTCAAAAGGAGAAATACGGAAGCTTTCAAAAATCCGTCAATATTTTGTTTGTACATAATTGTTTAAAAACATCCATAGTGAAAACTTGGTTGCCATTTGATTGAAATTTTAGAAATCACCATCTATGATTAAATGATAATATTGGGTATGGAAAAAACGTCAACAGTCCATTATTGGCTAACTCTCACCAATGTTTGAGATAGAAAGTGGATTTTGTTCAATTGTTACCATTGTCAATTTGTAAATTATTACACTTTAATACAAATAACTCTCTCCTATCTTGCTTATAAAACATCTGAGTGGATTTTGAGAGTAACAATAAAAATTATTTCCATTTGTACAGAAATAATCTTCCTTTGAAGATATCCTTAATGTTGGAAGAAAAAATGCATCAAAGCATCATGGCCACCAAAAGATCCAAAAACCTACTTGAGAACATATCTTATAATGGATTCAAGGAATGATATGACACTTATATGTCAAAGAAAGAAACCAACTTGGACGTAAATGGAATGTTCCACAAGAAATGAAGATAACATTCATACCCACATTTAATGTTTCGCATTAAAATGATGAATATTTTCCTTTTCTACTACTAAGAATACTTCATGGCATCAATCAATAGATGGAGTCCCTTGTGTTGGACTTCGACTATGACATTGAATTAAAACTTGGGAAAATTCTACAGAATAACATAGTTGTATTACAAGATCGAAGAATCAAGAATTGGTTAGTTGATCGGAATCTCTACCTCCAAGGAACTTTTGTAAGATCTTAGAGAGAATTCAGATGATAAGATGAAATCAACTTCTGGCCTAAGGCAATCTTGTGGCGACGGCTCACTTATTCAATCAACGTAGAACAAAAAAGGAAGACAGAAAATGTGGATTTCAAGACCAGTCATACATTATGGGTCTTTCAGAAATACTATATGTTCAAGAATCTTCTGGATGACTAATAGCAAAGGAAGATTAAAATATCATTTGGAAAATGTTATCATTCATTTCAACACCATTTATACAAATGTTAAACACCTAAACTAAAAAGAGAATCCAATGAAAAAACACAGTGGTATGAACATCATAGTGGACATAATGAGAAGTTTTAATTTCACAAATGAAGTAAATAATGTTATTGTCAATGAGTTCTGCTATATCATAAAGATGTATCAATCAACATGAACAAAAATTGGATTTTTCAATCGAATAGCAAGGATGGTCTATAACTATGGTATTTGTATATGCAACGTCACCTTCTCCAATATCAATGATAAATATAGAAGGAATAGTAGCATAGTTTGGTAGATACATGAATTGAAATGGTAGTTGGATTAAGCTATTGTGGCCTTACATCCATACAAAGACGACAAGATTGAAAGAAATAATTGCATACTCAAACCATGAACATTTATCTTCTTTGAGTCATGGCATACACAGGACAAACTTGGAAATGAATGCTAAGATCTGTGACTAGTGTCACAAATTTGAAGTAGTAATGAAACAAATGCCGATTCTTTGAACAAAACTAATTGTAGCTAGCAACAAGTGGACCAACATTCATAAGATTAAGGAGAGGAAAGGACTAAACATTTCAAAAAGACGAGTGGCAATAAATAGGGATGATAACAAGCACTTGATAGGTTCCAAAATCAAACCCAATAGCTTTTTCCTACTTAGCTTGTCAAACATCAAGCTTTTAGGAAAAAAACTTAGAAAGCTCAAAACTAGGTAGTTTGTGCTCTTTTCATCAAGGAATTGCGTACATATCATTATTAAGCTGAAATAAGCTCTCATCATAGCTTATTACCAAGTCACCGAATTTTACAAGCTCAAAACATGAAAATACCTAAGGAACACATTCCCTTGTATGAAAATGCCTTTGTCACCACCAATGGAAGCGCTTAAAAGCACACAAAACATGAGATATTTTCATCGTTGTTAACTAATGATAAGGCAAATTGATTGAGTTTGTGATCATCTTGCAATGTGAGGATGAAGTTGTCAATAATTTTGACATAGAAACTTTGGGATTTAATGCTTTGGAATGATTGTTCGAGTTGTGGAATTACATAACACTCCATAGACATTGTCCTAGTGTATGATTTTGCAACGTTATAATGCATTACATAGTCATGGAATAAGATGCAAGGTTACAATAAATTCCCTAGAAAAAAATCACCACACCAAAGTTTAATTCATGTAGAATAGCCTTATTTATGATAATGTGTTCTAATGTCTTCACCATAAGAGAAAAACTTGAACATTACCCACATCCTTGAGCCCTTAAACTCTTTTTGTGAACATTCTTGTTGTGACATTCTTGGCCCATCATGTTATGTAAGTCATCTCTCATTTGGGAGCCATCGGTATCATAGCGAACATGGGGTCCATTGAAGGGTTCATCAACTTCAAAGGTATTCAAGATGGAGAGGAGAACATTAAATAACTAAGGGATTCCCTGAAAATTTTCCAAGACACGAGTAAACATTTGTGACTATTAGCAAAATTTTCACAATTGAATGATGAACATGGTTCATTTATGGAATACATGTTTCCATCCTCGGCAATGCGTCCATATATTTTTCTTTTAGTCTTGGTCAATATTCAGATCAATATCTTAGCACTAGTTATGACATACACTCGAGTTTGAATTATAACTATTCAAATAATCACATACAATATGATTTTACACTATGTTAGGAAGACGTTATTGGTCCTCCATGCTCACCGAGAGGAAAAAGGAACAATAGCTTTTTAAGACCCTCCCTAAAAAGATGATCTATAAAATTAGAAGGTGACGAATACTTTACATTTAAAACTTCACCTCTACCAATAGTATTATGGAAGGGTATTAACAAGATAACTAAAAAAACAATTACATGCATAAATCACAAATCGGACGAGAATGATTTCCTCAAATTTAAACCATGTTAAAGGTGGAAAACTCCTCTTCACCAGGAAGGAACGTGTCACAATAGCCTTGCCAGTTTACCACTTGCTCCAAACAATGCATGACATTCTCGACAAGAATTGTTTACAATGCATAAAAAACTGCTTGAGAGAGCCCTATTTTCAATTGGTGGAGGTATTGTATTTATACCTATGCATCTTAGTCAATTGAACTTGAGTACAAAGCATGCATGAACAACATGTACGACATGTACAAAAACGTTTTTTACTGGATTTTGGTGTGTCGATCAAGACATCAAGATAATGATAAGTAGTAGCAATGCATGAGTACACCAATATTGTGAAATCTTGTCAAGATGATGACATCAACTGATGTTTTAGATCAAAATGGTGAAAACGTTTAACCAAACACATGGCTTGCTGGGCATTGGACGTTTTCTACCAGAGTAACACACCCAACTGTGCTGAATTGTTCATATGAAAATGCGATTATTCAATGAGAAATCCTGTGTCATGACTAAGTGATAACATGTTGAATAGTTGTATTGTGTTGGCTCTCGAACTTTGAGTGAAGAGAAATCACATCATGCAACCTATACACATTGGTCTGGATGCATCAATACTTTGGGGCGATTCTATGCATCATTTTTTTGTGCTTGAAGGTGTGTAGGATGAATCCCTTGAATGATTTCTCAATTTCAAAACCATTTTCAATCTTTTAAAGATCTTGCTTTTTAATAGTTTAATGTAGATAAGATGTAGTCAACCACAATTTGATGACCGCAAAGGTTACACCTCAATGCCTGAAGTTTCTTAGTAATAAGAATAATTAAACTAAAGAGCATTTCCAACGTAAGTTGAATAAATTGTTGGATGTCGTTATTGTGGTATCCATAATTATGGTTATTTGTATAATGTATGTGATGAGGACGATACCTCCTACAAATGCATGAGATGAGGCATATAAAGGTTTCTTTATTGACCAAAAGCACCAAACGTATGTATTAAAGGATATGAAAGCAACATAGATTGTTGCTATTTGGCAAACACAATTCATTGAAAAGTTTGAGAATGGAAATCTTATACACAATTGCATATGAGAAAAAGAGTAAGGAAGTTGTCCATATAATATCACTAGATAATCTAAAAGCGTTTGATCACGATCACATGGAATTGACATCAAAAGTATGTTCTTCAACCTCTTAATATAAGGATTGTCACTATTCTACACCCATCTAGAAAACACCATATGATGAAAACTTTGTAGATATAATGGAAAATTGTAGATCCTTTTTCTCAACTAGCCTGGGTAAAGTGATGTGATTTTTTCCTGGAGGAGAGGAGCTTCCTATAATACCCATTGAAGAAAAAGTGAGGGGTCGGTGATTGATACCTAGATCATCTAGGTTAGAGCATTGTCATCTCCAATGATCGTTTAGAAGGGAAATGTTGCATGGCATACGGCCAACCTCGCCTCCTTCATAGATGAATGAAATGCTTGAATGAAAGAATTAGTGTGCTCAATAACAATTTTTCAAGACCATGGTACCTCAGGGAAAGTAAGATCCATGTGGTTTATGGAGCTTTTTGAAGATCAATAAGCCAAACCATAGGTGCTCAAGGAGATCTTACAGATGTACACATTGTCATGAACACGTGGCTTCAAAAGAAGGCAACGAATTTTTCGATCCTTGATTGCACATATCAACAATATTGTGAAAAGGTGCCTCCTCAACAATTATGCGTTGGAAGAGACTATGTCAGAAAGACATGATAAGTGTTGCATGGACGTAGAGACATTTTTAACCGATGCCCGATTCATTCTTTGCAGGTTTTCTCCTTACAGAGAGAGAAAAGGTGTCACTGAGAGAGCTTGTTAAACACATACCACACCAAATGGGAGTAATTTTAACCTATTCAACTTACTCTATTTGAATCTAAAAAGACATTGTTCACAACATAGAGCTCAAAACACATCGACCATACCACAAATTTGCATGTGTGATGAGTCTTTGGTCAAGACTCATCAACACATCTAAAGGAGGAACAAGGATTGCACATGTCTCATCTTGGTTACAACTAAAGAGCACGCAAAAACACTATATGATGTACAAAAATGACCATAATCACAAAAGCTAAATGTGTTTGGTTGATTGTAAATAATCGTGACCCAATTGTTTGGCGAATGGCATGTTGACACTATTGATTTTCTTTGTGTTTCTTGTTGCATGGTTTGCATCATGAAGTAAGTAATGATAAAACATCCAAGAGCATGAAAAATTTTGATGGTTCAAAACAAAGGGAGAAGAATGTAGCGTGAAAGCCAAGTTTAGGATTAAAATTTCTGTTCAAATGTAATTCCTAACTTTTTGGGGTTGGAGACTAATGTCTTTTGGACTTAAGGTCCGTAGGATAATCTCCATCAAGATTCGTCTTTCACTCTAGTTTTGGTTCATTTCATAAGCTAGTTTTAAGGCAGAAGAAGTGCTCTGTTGGAAGGTCCATCCCATCACTCCTTCTCCCGTATTGTAAGCCGCTAGGCTTCTAATTCCACACTTTTGTGATAAGTGCAACGATATACTTTTACAATGCATGCTTGCAAAAAAACCTTATGACGAGTACGTGCATGTTTGGCACAATTCTCCACAACCAAAATGGCTCATCGAGCCATTTGTTTTGGATGTTTTGAAGATAATTACTATACATCTACGTTTTGGTTCAACAATTAGTCAGAAAAATGACCAAATGCATTATAGTAAGGTAATTAATATCAAAATACAGACTTTTTCTATTTGTATCTTAAATTCCATCACATGAACTGAATAACTCAATAATGTATCATTTTGAGTGATAGAAAATGAAAGAAAAAACATAATCTCGTCTATAAAAAATAACATGAACATTCTGAAACATTTAGAAGAATCATCCAATTTTCCTCAGACTCTTGATTTACTTAACCGCATTAAAATTTATGAAAGTTGTTGAGAATGCAATCTTAAAACTTCCTTCACAATTAGACAAATTAGGATGTGTTATGAATACTAGTTTCTTTCCTCATGTTGAATTTGTCATACATATGACCAACTACATACTAATTCTTTATTTATGGAAGGGAATTCTATTTCACCAGAGGACAAAAGGAAAGTAACATAGACCATAATGTATGATTGATAATGGTGGATGATTCATTCATAAACAAATAAAATAGCGGCAGAAAAGCTTCATAAAAAGGATGACCACAAAGGGTAATTTGGTTCCGTGAAAGGCTCTAGAAGACATCATTTTCATTTTATCTAGGAACAAAGAAGAGTAATTTGAGACTATTGTAAAGAGTGTCAACAAGGATGAACATGACTTGTCTCAAAAGAGTCAGTTCAAAACAAAAGGGATTTGAAGGTTTCGCACAAAATATGTATATGTATGAACATACTCATACATCCCTTTTTATATTTGTTTTTCAGTTTGTATGATTTTCCTTTTGAATCCTTTTAATTGGAATTCATAGAACCATAGAACCCTTCTAAACAAAGAACTTAATTATGATACCTTTGAAGAAATAGATTGTTATCTAGCTAAATGATTATGCTCGTGTGAAATCCATTTGACAATTCTTTGCCTAAGGAAATGGGTCAAAAGCTGAAAAACGTTTATGCATTCAAGTTACTAGGAAATCAAGTTCTTTGGCATGTATGGTACATTTCAATGACTTGAAGGACACTTCACATGGCTCAACAAGGAAAGTTGGGTTTTATGTCATATTCATTATGGAGATATCTTTGAATTATGTAAATATGGAAGACACATTTAGAGTTTATGCTCAAAGAAGTGTACCATCACATGACAAAAGATTGCTAAAAAGTCATGTTTCTGATTTTTTTTAACCTCCCCTTTTTGAAGATACATTTTTTGATACATTAGATCTCATATCTAGTGAAAACATTGGATGCTTACTCACCTCATCCAAAACTCTCCACAACCATGAGACTTTATCTCATGGTCGGAAAATGATGGAAAGTACGCAACCAAGCCAAAGATGGACATGCAAGGATCGATTTCCAAAGGACAAGCATATAAGAGATTCATTTACACTTGACTAGCTCCTTAAAGTATTGCAAATGAACTATGAAATTCTGAATGAAGACGATCGATTTGTTTTCCCAACCAAAGTAACATTTATGCAATGTACATGTTCTACTAATCAAAAGCTAGTTTATGAATTTTACCTTTCATTTGGTGTAGGAATTTCACTCAAAACAACACATGGAGGAATTAGAAAACCAAGAACCAAACGTTGATAGTCTTGGTCACATATTTTTAACTAATTTCATCTTATTTCTTATGATCAAGGCTAAATAACCCACACCGATCATAAGGACAAAGGCATCCCCTCATTATAAAAAGAAAAAACCTACCTTTAGTAAAGAAACAATTCCCAAGATAAGGACTAAAATGCGTACAGATGAAATCATACTAAAAACTCAAGAGAGAGGGATCAACATGAGCAATGGAAAAATGAAAAAGTAATAGAAAGGTATTGAATAAAGATTTCAAGGGTCATATTGTTCACCAATGATGTTTGTTTTTGTATTAATTTGTTTGAATGAAACGTAGTAAAAATAATTCTAGATTTTTTTTAATACCCATCTTAAACCCCTAAAAATCTCTTAGAACTTAAATGTGAGAATGTCAATCCTACGTTGACATATCCCTTTTGGTGACATGTGAAAAATGACAATGTGCACAATCATTTTCCATCACCTACACAAGTTGAACTAGTTTTTTGAAGATTATCTAAGAACAAAAGAATGATCACAATGAAATTTCACACACACACATACACACACACACACACACACACACAAACACACACACACACACAAACACACACACAAACACACACACACACACACACACACACACAGATGGAAGAATATTGTTCCAAGAGCATTACTTACATAATTAGGTAGTTATCCAAGATTAGGATTTTTGGATATCAACAAAATTTTAAAAAATGGCTGGATGTCAACCCCAAATCTCTGAATGATTTCATTTTTCCATACCAATTTTGGCAAGGAAAGCTAAAAACAAAATAGAAAGATGACTTTCCTATGAGGCAATGATAGGGAGAGGATGGTTTTGATTGTAATAATGAAGTTATTACTAAGAGAAATGACACTATGCCAGATATAAAGGCCTCACAAGTACGTTTGTTTTGTCCCATTATTGAATAGATGTTTTAAGGTTGCTTGAACTTGCAAAACAAATTGTGAAGAAGATTGTTTTATAAAGTTTTTGTGGTTTGCCTCACTTATCATGTCCATTAAGTTATGTTTTTTTGGATGAAACAAGGAATCTTCCTAAATCACAAAAAAATGTTTTTTTTTTCAATTTTGCAATCATTTAGTATCTAAAATATTCTTAATATTTAGAAAAATAATGTTTTCATGTACACTATAGTTTAGAGCTACTTGTGATCCATGTAAAAGATTGATAATTTTTATCAAAAAAGAAACATTCCAGCTAGATACAAAACTACATTTACTATGAACAAGGAAGAAAAGGATGTTGTGATCCCCTAAAACAAACAGTGAAATGAACCGCATGAGGAATCAATTTCATGTTGACCAACATTGAAGACAAGAGATGTTGTATTGTGGTATATTTCATTTTCTTAACCATGTTATTCAACACTCTTAATAAACATGAATGTTTGTCATATATTTGATGTTGAAAATGGACGCCACAAAACATCTAAATGATTTCTTGATATCCTTATTTTGAAAATGAAAAACGTATAAGGGATGATGCCCAGAATGACAACATATCTATAGATTGTAAACATAATGGAATTCATGTAAAAGCAACATCTAGCATGTTCAAATTGTATGGGATGTAACATTTGTAGTTAGAAAATGACGTATGATGTTTCACCCTCTTTCTAGAATAAGCATGTTAATGATCAAAGTAAGAGACTCCACGCATTTAAGTGGGGAGAAAACATTAAGACAGTGTGTATTTGTTTCTAGTTCATAAAGTCAAAATAACTCATCTGATGCTTATTTATAAAGTGCGTTGATTTTTGGAAAAAAAGCTTTTGGGCCTTTTATTACTTAAGAAAATGATTTTTATTCATTGATCATGTGCATCAATCATAAATTGTATGCTTTTTAAAGTCCGTTTAAAAAAGTTGCAGCTATTTGTGCTTCCGTTTTCTTGATTTTATAACTATATGAACTTAAAGTTTATCTTGAATTTTTTTGCTTCTTTTTCCATTTGATACACATGAGGGTGTGACTAGATGAAACAAATACTTGTCCAACCACATCATGGAAAATCTAGTATGTGTTATGATGTCACAAGGGTATGGTGGTACACATTTTACTTAGTCGTTTTTTAATTGTGACCTCACACAGGGAAGTAACTACCATGCTGGGTACCTACCAAAGGTGTTTAGGTGGGGTAGCTTGGTAGCGACTGACTTCAAATAGTTGCAAAGAAAGTATGAGTTATTCTAGAACGTTTTCCAAAGTTTCTATGGATTGTGGGGAGGATTGTTAACTTGCATTGTATATTGGTTATGAAAAGGAAAAAATGAATCAGTTTATTCATTTGAAGTGGCTGGAGGGAGAGTGATTTTGTTGAAAGAAGAGCATGTAAAGGCACAAATTAGCATTCCCCTCATAAAAATGTATTGGTTTTTTTTTATTGCACAAGGAGTTTTGGTACATCAAGTGATGAGGTGGATCAGAGGGGTTTTCATCTATGTTATTCAGCATATTTTATGACCTAAAATTTTTTATTTGCAAGAAAAACAAAGTTACATTTCCCAGATGTTGTAGACTCGCTTTAGAGGTAAGTTATCAAAAATATAAAGTAGAAAGCTTTTGGTACATCATTCATGGCATTGATCTGGAAAGAAAACTACGAGTTTTTTTCCAAGGTAAAAAGGCGGATAATTCTTCATGTAGTTGTAGTGGCTAATTGACAAATGATTCCATAAAAATCTGTGAGGAATGCCATAACGTATGAAAGTAAAAGAAATTTTGTAATGGTAGAGCTATAATCTATATTGAACTAAAAAAACTTTAAAAAACTATTACAAGTTGAATATTTTTGTAGATAAATACTCTTCTAAAGGATTTTTACTATTGGTGTGTTGAAGTAATGTTTGTGATCTTATTGTGTGCAACCAAATGTCCTACATGCACTTTGTTCCTTCTTGCACATCTTTGTACATGGCGTTTTCAACTGAGATTAGTTTTTTCAAGTGCAAGGTTCTTGTAGAGTTAAATTACTAAAAAAAAACTTAGTGTGATGACGATGATTTGTTTGCTGATTCAATGTTCAAACCCCTAAAGAAGGTTTATGAAAAAAATTGTTATGCACCGTGGAAAATGCATGCATGAATCAGTCTTACAATAGGGTATATTTTGCTCATGTATGTTGCAAGGAGATGAGATACATAATTGTTTATGCTTTTATGAAACGGAATTGTGGAAATGTTGCTGTAATGGATTTCATGTGGATGGTAGGCAAGTTTGAACAAAGATGTTTGTGAATCTTTTAGATTTGACATGGAAATATTGAATTTTAAGTTTTTATTTCCACGTTTATTCTGGGTTTTTGGAAGGTGTTTTGCGTTTTGAATGATTCAATATGTCATTATTGGTTTGAAAATTCGTTTCAACAGTTTGTTTTATGTACAGTTTGTTCGAACACGTTTTGTTGGTCATTTATGATGAACGAAGTATCGAATGCGCATTGAGGTAAGATTTTTCTCATAACTGTTCCATGATGGAAGTCCGCCTGCTTCAGGAAGAGTTCTCTTGCTGTATTTTCTTCGACCGCTTGTCCACCTCTGCTAGCCTTGTCCACAAGGAGAAGTGGAAGGAGCGCCGCGCAACCTCGGTAGGAGCGGAGCAGGGGAAGCCACGCAAGGTCCGCAGGACTGGGGCGATGTAGTGGACGCCTGCGTGTTGTCACGAAGTGCTTCCTTTGCTGCTAGCGCAGATATCGGGGGTGGGGGACGCTGGGATTTGGGAACCCCCAGGTGTCGGTGGTTGGGGTGGAATTGGAGGGAGGGTGGATGTGCGGGCGACCTGGACCACTGTGGTGGCGGTGAATGTCTGCTCTGCTCCCGTTACAGGTGGTAGACCTGCGCTGGTGTCGCCGTCTGAGGTAGCAGTGTGCGTGCGTGCGCTCTGCCTTTTTGCTGAGAAGAGCGCCTGCTTCTGCTTCTAGTGGAAGGCACAGCCATGGCGGCGCGAAAGGCCGCTCAGTCGCTTCTTCCGCTGGGCCGCGGCCTGTCGTTTGCGCGCGCTCTGGCTGCGAGTGGCGGCAGCTGCAGCGCCATTGGCAGTAGCGGCGGCGTGATTGGCAGCAGCGGCAATGTCCAAGGCCGTCTTTCTCCATCCGCGCTCGAATGCTGTGGCATGCGCTGCCACCCCCTCGGTACATGTGCGCATTCTTCACCTGCTGTAGGCTCGACCGCGACAGCGCCAGCGGCGGCAGCAGCAGCAGCGGTAGCGGCAGCGGCAGCAGCCTCGGGCGCCGTCACGCCTACCTCCGTTTCCAGCCCATCCCTTCAGATCTCTCCTGCCCTTCCCTCACCCACCCCTCCTCCTCCTTCTCTTTCCACCCTTGCCTCCACTATTCACCGCCGGCATATTTCATACAGCACCCACTTGCACGCTGCTGCCGCTGCCGCAGCAGAGGGGCAGCAGCAGTCTGGCTCGGATGCAGCAGGATCGGCAGAGCAAGGCAGCAGAGGTGGCGAAGGTGATGGCGATGCCGATTATGCAGAGGGTGTAAGCGAGGTGAGGTGAGGAGGAGAGGAGAGG
>SZWC01001501.1:22023-33988 GCA_023375785.1 Penium margaritaceum
AATAGCCGCCGTGGCTCACGGCGGGTGGCGCACACGGCGGTGCCTGTCAAACCTGAACCGGCCCAAAACCACTGTTTTGGCCATAATTCTGCGCACAAGCGTCCAAACGGAGCGCCGTCTGATCCTACGGATGCACGAAGAAAAGACAGACACGACTGGTCACACGCCTAAGTCCGGGAACAGCCGGAGAGTGTAAGAAAACAAACATGTAAATCAGCCTGGCAGGGCTGTCCACCGAGAAAATCCTGAAGACCTCCAAACGTAGTCCGTGGGCTGTGGGAGCCCTCTGGTACACTGGGTAGGCTGCCAGGCCGCCTCCAGCGGGTGGAGCATCACCTCAGGAAACTCTGTCTCCAGATGGGTCCGCCTTAAGGATCTGCACGAGCATGGACACGGCCGAGTGGTCACAACCAACTGTACAACTGTGTATGACTGACAACATCACAACACTCTCATTGTACTCTGTTGTGTCCTCCCGGCTTGTGTACATCGGCGTGCAGATGACTGACGGCGAGACTTGACGCCGCTGGAGTGTCGCTCGGTGGAGCCGACGCACGCTGAGGCCCACTCACCCATCGCTTGAGCCTCCTCCTCTGGCGATGTGCTCAGCTCCATCGGCAGGCCTCCTCGGTGGTCGGACCGCCGGCGGTCAATGCCACTGCAGATGCTGTCTGCATGCACCTAGCGCTGTCTCTGGCTGTGGCATTGTGCTGCAGCATCATGCGATGCCTAGGGTCCATGTCTCCTGTTGTATGGCCATGTTTGGCATCGTTGAATTTCATAGGCACTGCCTGGGTTCGTGCAGCCATAACGTCTTGTAGCTATTTTTCTAGCTGATTCTGACCGCACGACTGCATTTGTAGCGTCCGTATTATGGTATGGTCCAGTTTTCAGGCAAAACGGACGACACCCGGGTTTTGGGCTGTCGGGCGTCTGGCAGGGCTCACCGAGAAAACCCTGCCTGCCAGAAAATAGGTCTAGCACTAATTTCTGATTGGCTGGTTAGCTGGTAACAAGTTCTACACTAGTGGGGAGGATCTAGAACTTGGAGGGGTCTCCCATGGTTGCTCATTTTTGATTGCTAATCAGTTACTTTCAGTTTTCAGCTGCTTTCTGGCGCTAACACTGGCGCGCGCACTTCTGAGTAACAAACCCAGAGCTTCCAGACTTAGTCTCTAGAGCAGCAGAATGAGAGGGCAGCAGACTTAAGCGACGAGCGTGGAAGCCCGCACGCTGCATCGACAACGCATGCTGCCCCAACCTGCTGCCTAGGTTTCTCACTTGGTATCAGAGCCCGAGCGTAGCAGCAGCAACAGAAGACTGGCATACAGGTGCCAGACAACGCCGGCGGACCCCCATACGCGCCAGTGCAGGGGAAATACTGTCGGATTTTTTCCGACAGCATTGACCCGCCTGGTGGCGGCGTCAGATTGTTTCCCACGGCCACTGGGCCAGGGGAAATGCTGCCGAAATTTTTTCGGCAGCATTGACCCCCACACATGATGCGAGGAGGTGAGCGGGAGTCCGCGTCCAACACCTACGGGCGACGCTGATGCGACAACGTCACCCAGGTGTAGTGACTTGCACCAGCACGCAGCAGCAGCAATCTGCAGTAGTGGCAGCCACAGGCAACGGCAGCGAGCAGTGGCAGCAGCAGCCAGCAGCAGCTACGTGCAGCAGCAGCAGCAGCAAGCAGAAGTAGTAGCTCGCAGCAGCAGCAGCTCGCAGCAGCAGCAAGCAGCAGCAGCAACAAGCAGCAGCTGCAGCACCGTGTAGCAGCAGTAGCAGGTTGCAGCAGCTGCAGCAGCAAGCCGCAGCAGCAGCCAGCTGCAGCAGCAGCTACAACGAGCAGCTGCTAGCAGCGGCTGATACTGCTCGATGCCCACAGCGTGCGAGCAGCGAGCAGCAGCCCGCTGCTGCCAACGAGCAGCAACCCACTGCCAGCGAGCAGTAGCTCGCTGCCAGCGAGTAGCAGCCCGTTGCTCGCAGCTGACAGCGGGCAGCTGCCCGCTGTGACAGATGAGGAAGAAGGAAAAAAAATCCCCCACCCCACCTGCTTCGTTGCCGCAGCTGCAGCAGCTGCCTTCGCTGTTGTAGCAGCCTTAGCAGCCGCAACAACTCGCAACAGCAGCAACTGCTGCTGCAACTCCAGCCGCAGCAGCAGCAGCAGCAGTAGTAGCAGCCGCAGCAGCAGCAGCGGCAGTAGCTGCAACAGCAAAGGCAACAACAGCAACAACAACAGCAACAGCAGTAGCATCAACAGCAACAGCAGCTGCAACAGCGGCCCCAACAACCGCCACTGCTGACGCCAACATCCCGCTGCTGACGTCACTGTTGACGTCACTGTTGATGTCATCAACTAAAAAAAACCAAAGAAGGGGGCAAGGGAAGGGGGAAGTAATCCTAAGGGTGTGCAGGACGTCCACCGCCCTCAGCAAATGTCACTGCTAACATCAGCACCCCACAAAGAGAAAAAAAAACACAAGAAAAAGCATCACACCATGGCTGGTAGCCCCACTGGGGAGGGGTCCTCCTCTGTTGGGGGGACCCCCACCCCCCCTTTCTTGCAGCGGCTGCAGCAGCAGCAGTAGTAGCAGCAGCAGCGGCAGCAGCAAGAGCAGCAGTAGCAGCAACAACACCAGCAGCAGCAGTAGCAGTAGGAGCAGCAGGAACAACAGGAGTAGCAGGAGCAGTAGCAGCAGCAGGAGCAGCAGCAATAGCGGAATCAGCAGCAGCATCAGCAATAGCAGTATGAGGAGGAGCAGCGGTGCCAGCAACCCTCTGACGTCATTGGCGACAACCCTGACCCCCTCGCTGCTCTTCAACAACAGCTCTCCGCCCTGACGCAGCAGCTTGCGGCACTGCAACCGTTAGTTTCTCAGTCTGCCCCCAATGCACCTCCATCCTTCCCCCCTCCAGGGCATGCCAGCCCAGCTGTGTCTACTGCCACGCAATACCTGGCGCAGTAGCAGACTCTGCGCCAGCGGCTCTCAGTGACCTCCATCCTTGGCCCCACTCTAGGTGCCGGCCGCATGCAAAAGGACTTTGAGACGCCATCGCCGCCGCTTCAGGCCGGCGAGCAGTTCCGATGCTGGGAGCTCAGCTTCCGCATCTGGGCACAGGGTGAGGGCCTGTGGGCATACTACACCCTGCCGTATGATGCCACCCTGGCCGTCCAGCTGTATGATGTTCGTCGTGCCGTCCGGGCTCTTATCCCTGTCGCCCCTCCGGCTTCCCGCCTCGCCCTCGAGCCCTTCTTAGGCAACTTCACCGCTGGCGCCACCCCAGACCCTTCAGCCGCGTGGCACGTTCTCACTCGTCCCCATCGCCTGTCCAACGACGCTGAGACTAGCCGCCCGCTGCGGGAGTTCAACTCCCTACACATGGGGGAGACCGAGACAGTCACCTCCTACTGGTAGCGGGCGGAGGACATCCTTCGTCGCCTCGGGACCGCCGCCCCACCCCCTTAGGCCGTGCTCCTCACCATCAAGCGTGGTACCACCAAAGCGTACGCGGATATCTTCATCCACTACCCTCACGACGTTCTCTCCACCATGGCGGTCCAGGGCACCCTCATGCCCTGGGCATACGAGCTTTTCCTGTGCATTGAGGAAGCTCATCTTGAGTCCCGACTCCAGCGCACGGAGGCCGTCGCCTCCCCTGCCGTCGCCTCCCCTGCCGTCGCCTCCCCTGTCGTCGCCTCCCCCGTCGCAGCTACCTCATCATCGTCGGGGAAGAAGAAGTGTCGGAACAAGAAAGGCAAAGGTTAGCAGCAGCAACAGTCGTCGACCGGGTCCAGCTCTGGCGGCTGGGTCTGCCACAACTCTGGCCAGCCCGGGCACGGGTGGTACACGTGCCCTCTACCGACGGATAAGGTACGCGTCATCGCCACCATGCATCGCCAGCGCGAGCGCCGTCTCGCCTCTGCCGCCGTGGCTGTCACCGGCTCTGACATATCCGCCTCGTCCAGCAGCTCCACCACTCCGGTTGCTTCGCTTGTCCTGCCGACACCAGCGCCGCAGCCGTCGACGCCGGCGCAGTCCTTTTACCCGGGCTCCGGTGCCATCACCCGCACTCCGTCTACACTCCCGGGCCATCCTCCCATGAGCGCCAGCTGGAGCAGTTCATCGCGCTCCAGCTCGGCCTGCCTCGCACTCCTCCCCAGGGAAGTGCGAGTTGCATCACTTCCTGCTCCCCTGTCCAGCCCTGCATGACTGAGACTGAGCTACGGTCGTGCCCCGTTTCCTCGTCTGTCTCGTCGTTTCTCATGGTCTCCGCTACCCCTTCCCAGGACGACGTTGCTTGGCTTGACGATTGGCAGTCTCGATTCGCACCTCCTTCCACCGCATCCGCGTCCCTCGCTTGCTGCGATGTGACCGTTAGTGATCTTGCGACCCCAGTCCAGGACCCTGCTGAGACCTGGATCATCGACTCTGGGGCCACGCATCACATGACGGCCTATCGTGAGGCCCTTAGTATGCTCGGTCCTGTAGGTGATGTTTCCGGTGTCCGGACAGGCTCTGGCCAGGTGTTGCCTGCCCGTGGTGTTGGCGTCGTTCGTTTCCGTGGTCCCTCCGGTGACGTCTTTCTGACCGATGTCCTCTTCGTCCCTGGTCTTGAGCTCAGCCTTGTGTCCGTCACTTCCCTTGACCACATGAGCATGGACGTTGTGCTCTCGCGTGGTGTTGGCACTGTGTCGTTGCGTCCTTCTGGCCTTGTTGTACTGCATGTTACCGCCCGTGGCAACCTGTGGCATGTACCTTGCCTCTCTTCCTCTCCTTCCGTCTCCTCCCCGTCGGCCACCACATGCCATGTGTTTGTTACCAGTAGGCTTTCTCCTTAGCACACTCGCCTCTTGCACCGGCGCCTCTGCCATGTCCACTCTGCCGCCGTAGACAACATACTCCACACCCAGCCGGCCAAGGGCCTTGACCTGGAGACTTTTCCCCTCCCATGCCCAACTGAGTGCATTGACCGTGCTCAGGGGAAGATGTATCGGTCCACGTATCCCTTGTCTTCCTCCCGTGCGTCCGCCCTCCTCGACCTTGTCCATGATGAAGTCATGGGTCCTCTCCCCACCGAGTCCGTCGGCGAGCATGGTCGCTACGTCCTCACCCTCACTGACGACTATTCTCGCTACTGCTGGGTCTTCTGCCTTCGGCAGAAGAGCGATGTCGCCCACGCCATCCAGGACTGGCTTGTCCTTGCGGAGCACGAGTGTGGCCACTCTCTCCACCCCTTTCGCTCCGATCGCGGTGGTGAGTACCTGGGTGAAGCCACGACCTTTCTCGCCTCCCGCAGAATTTTCCATGAAACGTCCGCGCCTTACACACCCGTCCAAAACGGTGTCTCCGAACGGTGGAACCGTACTATGGCCGACGCCGTACGCACCATGCAGGTCGAGTCTGGTTTGGAACCGGATTCCCCACGGTCCCCTTCCCCGCCATTCCACACCGTACCAACATTGGTGTGGTCTGCGAGCTGACCTCCGCCCGACTCGCGTCTGGGGCTGCGTGGCCATTGTGTGGCTGCCCGTCCCGCAACACGGCGGCAAGCTCGCCCCTCGCGGACGTCCCTGCACCTTCCTTGGTGTCTCTCGTCAGTCCAAGGCCTGGCGCTTCTGGGATCCCTCCCGGCACTGCATCGTTGAGTCCTGGGACGCCCTCTTCTTCAAGGACCTGTTTCCTCGCGACCTCATTCACTCCGGCTCGTCCGTGTCTATCCCGTCGCGTGGGGGAGTGGTGAGTCTGTCCTCCATCCTGTTGCTTCCGGGTGACACATCCCTCAGTCCCTCCGAGCCGGCAGCCCCAGTCGTGTCCGCTGGTCACTCCGAGCCGGCAGCCCCAGTCGCGTCCGCTGGTCCCTCCGGGCCAGCAACCCCTGTCGCGTCGGCTGGTCCCTCCGGGCCGGCACCCCGAGTCGTGTCCGCTGGTCCCTCTGGGCCGGCACCCCCAGTCGCGTCCGTTGATCCCTTTAGGCCATCAGCCCCATTCGCGTCTGCTGGTCCCCCTGGGCCAGCAGCCCCAGTCGCGTCCGCTAATCCCTCCGGGCCGGCAGTCCTAGTCGTGTCCGCTGGTCCCTCCGGGCCAGCAGTCCCAGTCGCGTCCGCTGGTCCCTCCGGACCAGCAGTCCCAGTCGCGTCCGCTGGTCCCTCCGGGCCGACAATCCCGGTTGCATCCGTGGGCCCCTCCGGGCCAGCAACCCAGTCCGCCTCCAACAGCCCGACGGACTCAGTACCGTCACCTGCCCCGCCACGCTACACACGTGGCCCATGCGGGAGCCTCCGACCCAGACCGTCGGTGAGCGCGCAGACCATCGTACCGCGCTCCATGGCGCCTCGACCCCCCGTGGCTCCACGTGTCTCCTCCTCTCCCACGATCGTGAGTGGGGATCCTGGCACCAAGGCCCTCAGCCTAACCACCTCGTCCATCATTGCCGACCTTCATTTGGGCTCCGCACTGGGCTATGCCATGCTTCATCATGAGCATCGGTTCGCTGTTGTGGCTGCACTCGCGCGCATCCCACCTGGGGCTCGAGATGTACACGCTCTCTCAGTCTGCGCTCGGAGGACCCAGACATCCTACGCGAGGCACAAGCCTCTCCTGAGGCCGCACACTTGGACGCTGCCTACGCCGATGAGCTCGCCGCTATCCGACAGCACCACGTGTATGACTCGTCGATCTTCCCCCAGGACGGAAGGCCATCGGCGCCAAGTGGGTCTTTTGGCGCAAGTGGAAGCCCGATGGGTCCTTGGAAAAGTACAAGGTCCGCCTTACAGCCAAGGGGTTTGTCCAAATTCCTAGGGTCGATTACGACCAGATCTTTGCCCCACTTGGCCGGTTTCCCACTAGTCGGGCACTCTTCAGTCTGGTCGCCAGCATGGGTGGGAGCTGCATCAGATGGATGTGAGCAACGCTTTTCTCTATGGTTCACTGGAGGGTGAGGAGCTCTACATGGTGCAGCCCCCAGGCTTGGACGATGGCACTGGGAGAGTCTGGCAACTGCGCAAGGCCCTCTATGGCCTGAAGCAGTCGCCTTGGTGCTGGAACCAAGAAATCAACAGCACGCTCCTTCGTGGTGGGCTCCAGCGCAGCACCGCTGACCCCGCATTGTTTGTCAATCCGCGAGGCCAGACTTTCGCCGCTGTTCTGGTTTACGTCGATGATCTGCTCATTGCGTCGCCAGACACGGCTGCCATTTAACGTGACAAGGATCTGCTGCACGCCGCCTACCAGATGAAGGATCTTGGGTCTGCCAGAGTCTTCCTGGGCATGGAGCTCGAGCATGATCGCTCCCAGGTCGTCCTACACATCCACCAGGCAGCCTATGTGCAGACACTCTCCACCCGCTTTGCGTACGACCTCCCACTCGTGCCGAGCGCATCCTCACCTATGTCACCCGATGGCCAGGCGAAGCTGAAGAGTCCTGACCCAGCCATTGTGGGGTGACCAGTTGACGTGACCACGTACCTGCGAGTCATCGGGTCACTGATGTTCCTGGCGCCGACGACACGCCCAGACATCGCGTTCGCCGTCAACCTCCTGGCCCAGTTCTCTCAGGAGCCGCGTCACCTCCACTACGAGGCCACAATCTGAGTACTGCGCTTTGTTTTCTTGACTCCTCGGCGAGGTCTCATGTTCCGTTGTCAGTCGTCTGTTATCGCGGTGGGCTACACCGATAGTGACTGGGCCGACAGTTCGGACGGTAAGAGTCACACAGGCTGGATCTTTCTGATTGGTGGCACAGCTGTGTCCTGGCACAGTGGCAAGCAGGGATGCGTTACATGCAGCAGTGCTGAGGCTGAGTACGTTGCTCTTGGCTCAGGCGCGTGTGAGAGTGTGTGGTTGCGTCGTCTGTTATCCGAGTTGCATCAGTCCGTCGCATCCATCATGGTTCACTGTGACAATGAGAGTGCCATGGCCATCGCCGACAATGACGGCGTGCATCACACATGCACAAAGCACATCAATGTTGAGTATCACTATGTGCGTTCGTTACTGCATCACGAGAGCGTCAGCATCGTGTGGGTTGAGGCAGCACGGTAGTTGGCTGACTTCTTGACCAAGGCACTGAAGCGCGACTCGTTCAAGAAGGCTGTGAGTTCAGTCGGCATGCGCCCGTGAGTGACTCTCTCTATCCTTGCTTGCGTCTCTGCTTGGCCTGGGGGAGTTTGGTCGTTGACTGTGTCTCTGCCCGCACATGTGCACTACGCCTGTGAGTCATGGGGGAGTGTTGGTTTTTGTGCATCTCTCATTATATTCTGTTGTGTCCTCCCGGCTTGTGTACATCGGCGTGCAGATGACTGACGGCGAGACTTGACGCTACTGGATTTTCGCTCGATGGAGCCGACGCACGCTGAGGCCCACTCACCCGTCGCAAGAGCCTCCTCCTCTGGCGATGCGCTCAGCTCCATCGGCAGGCCTCATCGGTGGTCGGGCCGCCGGCGGTCACTGCCACTGCAGAAGGTCTGCATGCACCTAGCACTGTGTCTGGCTGTGGCATTGCGTCTCTGCAGCATCATGCGATGCCTAGGGTCCATGTCTCTTGTTGTATGGCCCTGTTTGGCATCGTTGAATTTCATAGGCACTACCTGGGTTCGTGCAGCCATAACGTCTTGTAGCTATTTTTCTAGCTGATTCTGACCACACGACTGCGTTCGCAGCGTTGGTATTATGGTATGGTCCAGTATTCAGGCAAAACGGACAACGCCCAGGTTTTGGGCTGTCGGGCGTCTGGCAGGGCTCAGCGAGAAAACCCTGCCTGCCAGAAAATAGGTCTAGCACTAATTTCTGATTGGCTGGTTAGCTGAGTAACAAGTTCTACACTAGTGGGGGGGGAGCTAGAACTTGGAGGGGTCTCCCATTGTTGCTCATTCTTGATTGCTAATCAGTTACTTTCAATTTTCAGCTGCTTTTTGGCGCTAACACTGGCGCGCACACTTCTGAGTAACAAACCCAGAGCTTCCAGACTTAGTCTGTAGAGCAGCAGACTGAGGGGGCAGCAGACTTAAGCAACGAGCGTGGAAGCCCGCACGCTGCATCGACAACGCATGCTGGCCCAACCTGCTGCCTAGGTTTCTAGCTTTGCCAAAATGGCTGTTTTGGCTGTAACATTGCACACGGACATCCGAACAGAGAATCGTCTGAACCACTGGATACAGAGTCTCGAGCCAGACGCAACAACAATACAAATGCATGGGTCTTGCAAGTTACTGGTGGACATACAATGCAAATGAACAAATAGCTCGGATACCCATAAAACACACTGTGACTCTCATTCGTCCAGCACCTGCAAAGCAATCTTGATAAACTCAACCCGTTTTCATGCTCGCTCACAGCATGCGATGCCGTACGAGCAAAAAAAACATGGGGACATCACTCCCACGCAAAAAATTGCGAGGAAGCAATGACCCCTTTGCTTTTCCAACACGCAAATCCCTAGTATAATGTATGGTTTTCTAATTTTTGCATGGGCACTGTCCGTGCGGAACATAAAGTCATACTTCTTCATACTAGGGGGTTTGCGTGTAAAAAAAAAAAAAAACGAAGGGGTCATCGCTCCCTCGTGATTGAGCAAAAAGACCCTTTCAATACGTGGTAGAGGTTGATCAGGTGACGGGTGTGTCAAGCATGAGGGGGAGTGCACACACGATGTCATGGAATAGAGCAACCAAACTCAGTCATAGAACAACGAAGCACAAACGAGATGTGAGTATCACATGTAACAGGACAAAGAGGTGACAACGGCCGGTTGACCGGGCCACCCAAATGAAGTGCTCAATGTAGGGCCTGGACACTACACTGGGATTGAGCCGGACAGGTTGGCGAGCATGCCGCCGGTGGTTCCTCACACGCCAAAATAAACTGATCGTGTGGTCCCGAAGGATCAGCATCATCTAACCTTTTACTTGTTCAAGCAGTTCGAGCGTGTGTGGGTGCATGCCCCCTGTGATGTTTTTGCTCGAGATGCCAATAGTGCATAAGCCATTCGGTGTGCGTTGATGCTACATGCGAGAGCTTCACTTCAGACTAGTCACATACAGTGATAGTGTGTATATGAATAGAGTCAAGAGGTTACTTGCGTGTCTTACACCCCATCAACAACACCCATGAGAGCAGAATAACGCACGCCCATGTCTCAAGAGACAACAAATCACGAGCAAGAGAGAGGCACAGTCACATCAACCAGGGATATGTCGAGCGCGCAACTTACCAATATGCATGCACAACCGCCTTCAACATGCCACTGCTGACAGCTTTGGCAAGGAAGTCTGCACACTGCTGATGAGTATCAACCCTGGTAACCTCAACTTCTCCGAGAGCAATGAGCTCACATTCAAAGTTATCCTCAATGTTCATGTACTTTGTATGAGAATGATGCATGCTATCATGCTTAGAGATTGCCTTTGTGCTCTGGTTGTCGTAGCGCATGGTGATGCGGCTGAGTGGGGACACTCAATTGACACAGCAAATGGAAAAACCACACGCTCTCACATTTGCCTACGCCGAGTACCATGCACTTGGCCTCGCTCCAGCTGTGAGCATCACACCCATGTTTTCCACTCTTCCAAGAGATAGCAGTGGCACCAACAAGAAAGATGTATATAGTACAACTCCGTGCATGTGTGGCGTGTGTCCAATCATTGTTAGTGTAGGAGTCAACAACCAGAGAGGGCTATGTGCGAGAACACATTCCTACACATAAAATAGAGAGCACGTAATGGACAACATGGGGGGCGGCCTCAAGGTGTATTTAACGATACGACTGGGAAAACTGAATGAAGAAGTTGACCGTGAAGGCCACGTCTGTCGAAGTGGTGGTGTGCGAGGTACATGAGAGACCCGATCCCGCTGAGGTAACCGGTGACGTTGACTGTCTCCCTCAGCTTTGATGGATCGGGAGACTTCAATAGGTGCCGACCTGCTCTGGTCTTCGAAGTGGATGCGATAGGTATTTCAGCGAGTTAGGAGGCGAAGCACTCTCCAAGACTAAGAACATAAGCAGCCTAATTCACATGAAGAGTGTGACGCTGAGGATCGTGTTCCAAATCCATTTTGAGAAACACCCGAGCTGGGTTCAAGTCTTTCATGTTGTTTCTGGACTACAGGAGGGCCTTGACCGACTGGAAACAACAGGTTTGGGAGAGGCAATGAGCAGGTCATTGACGTAGACAAGGATGGCCACAAAGGGCTCTGACGGAACACTTAGTAAGACCACTGGGACTAGGGGGTAGCAGCAATGGCCACCTCTCTCTAGAGTGGAGGAGATCTCAATGTTCCAACATCGTGGAAACCGATTGAGATCATGTAGAGCCTTTTGCAGTCGCTAGAACTTGTTCATGTCATCGGTGAAGCCTGCTGGCCGTATCATGTAAATCCTCTTCTCAAGACGTGCATATAGGAATGCATTGACGTCCATCTGCTCCGATTCCGAGTCATGGTGTGCGACCTGGCTCAGAAGTGCACGAGTGGTGGTGTACTACCCGATTGGAGCGAGCACTTCGTCGAAGTCAATCCCAAGAATCTTAGAGAAACCTTTCGCTTTCAGATGAGCCCTGTATCGATCGACCTTGCCATTAGGATTTATCTTGCGTTGAAAGATCTAGTGAGCCAAGACAGCTTTGTGGCCCACTAAAAGGTCCACAAGCTCAAAGACGTAATGCTCCTTGAGAGCACTCAACTCCTCCTACATGGCCTTTTTCCAAAGGTCAGCATCAGCTGCCTCTGGAACCTGCTAAACTGTGGTAGGCTCTAGAGGGAGTGTGGGAAATCCACTTACTACAAAGCATGCAATGATGTAGCCAATGACAGAGGCGTCGAGGGCATTATAGATGTCATGTGTAATGTGTGCATACCCCACTTCTGAGTTGGGATGGACAACACGGACAGCAAGACCAAGTGCATGGAGACTAGTGGGTCTAGCAGAAGGCCCAACAGTGGAGGAGGATGCAGTGGAGTGTGTGCAA
>SZWC01001501.1:61297-71740 GCA_023375785.1 Penium margaritaceum
ACACACACACACACACCACTTGTTGCATTGCAGTGCTGAGAACCGCAACGAGTGCCACGAGGGCACCCAATGCGTTCACACCAAAGTCTGTGACGGTGCACACTCCCACGCCGAACGTGACGATGGCAACGGCTCCAATGACTGGCGGCGAGAAACGCTTGCCCAGAACCAACGCTTCGATCAGAGACACTGCTGGAAGCACACACAATTTGGATATCTGCGCACACACAATGCCACGCCATGCCACGACTTGCCACGCAATGCCATGCCGTGCCAAGCCATGCCATGTTATGCCAAGCCATGCAATGCCATGACATGCCGCACCACATCACACCACGCCATGCCATGCCAGCAGGGGAGAAGGCAAGCGAGAACTCCACGTTGAAGGCGCAATGTCACATAGACACATGATGGTGTGGAGCGGTTGATCCTGATATGCGTGCGACACATGCACAACTTATGCACAAACAATGAACAAGCAGGTCACGAGCTGCAAGGAATGCAGATACAGAGCATTCGCTGTGCGGGACAGCAGGCACGATAAGGGGCTCTCCACACAGGGAGGAACGATGCATGCAAGAACGATGGAAAAGGTTAACGATGGCACATCCACCCGGTGTTAACATGGCATGGCATATGCGCCATGCATGAGTCCTATCATCCTCCACAGTTCACTGTCCACAGTCAACCGTCCGCGCTGTCCGTCCATCACCTTCAACTTGTCATCTTCCTTTCACTCCAAAGCTGTCACGAGGTCGAGCCAACGTTGCAGCTCTCAGTCTGCAACATGAGAGGCTTGGCCCTCTCCTGCGCAAGTGAGGAGGATCACAGCACTACCATATCCACAACCAAAACACTCTGCACAAATGCTCTAGTCACATCGTCAGAGGAGCAGGCTCTGTTGACGATAGCCTGTGCTTTTGCAAAGAACGCGAAGAGATGAAGCCAGTAGGTTCGCATGGTTTCCCTTGTGCTACCTGAAGCTGCAAAAACGACTGCCTCCTGCGATGGCTCCTGTTAGAAACTCGCCGCAAAGGTGACCCTCCTTGCGACAAGAGAGAGAATGGAGACACCCAGCATTGCACGGCAGTGACCGCACGCACACGCAGGCGCTCGCACACGCAGGCGCTCGCACACGCACGTGCCTGGTACAGGCCGATGGAGTTGAGCATGAGGCTCAGGTTCATGCCGACGATGGACACGTTGGCGATCACGCTGAACCACAACAGCTCCACCCACAGTGTCGCTCGCGCCGCTGCCGCTTCGGTTCCCTTGCCCTGGTGCCTTGCCGCTGCGCCCTTGGCCTCGCTCGCGCTCGCCGGCCTTGCTGCATCCGTGCTGGTGCTCGTGTCTGTGCCTCTGTCTATAGACGAGGCTCCTCCTGGGCTCTCACTGCTGCTGCCGCTGGACGCGGACGCGGAGGTGGCGGAGGTGGTAGTGCTCGAGGGTGGAGGGGAGGATGCGGACGGTCTCGAAGAGTTGGAGGACCATAGCACGCCAGCGATGGCTGTGGCAGTGAAGTGCAGTCCTGTGAGACATGTGGCTGTTCTGCATACGTGTAGAACATGGCATGGCATTGCATGGCATGGCATTGCATGGCATGGGATCACATGGTGTGGCATGCCACGGCATGGCATGGCATGGCAAACCAGAGTGTGGCGTGGCGAGGCATGGCACGACATGGCATGGAATGGCATGATGTGAGTCACACCGTGTGACATGGCACGGCATGGCATGGCATGGCATGGCATGGCATGGTGTGGTGTGGCGAGCCATCCCAGAGGATGTTTGTGCTGAATGACAGTGAACAGAAGTCTCCCCTTGTCGTGCCATGGCATGAGTCCTGCGAAGGAAGTGGGTAGCCAATCCGCGATGCAGATGTAGCCAACGCGACGACAGCCTGCAGAACGACACTCGGAGGCAACTCGCGAAGCTTTTCGTGCTGCGTTCTCACCGAAGCCGAAGTGGAAGCGAGAGAGGATGGCTTTGTTGCACATGATGAGGCCCACCGAGCTTCCCACGTTCATCAGCAGGTACAGCGCGCCCACCACTACCTGCCGCTGCTGCCGCTCCTGCTGCTGCTGCTGCTGCCGTGACGAATGCCGCACGGTTTCAGTGCCATGGGCCATAGCCGCAGGATGCGAAGGCGCCTTGGCGCACCCTTGGGCCGCTCCCCCTCCTGCACCACTGTAGGCAGGCTGTGCTGGTCAAGCAACCTTCAGGAGTGGTAGGGGCCTGGAGTCAGTGTTTGAGAATGGCAGAACCATTCCTCTCGAGATTCCTGCGATCACGAATTCTACCTTTTCTCTAGGGGCCATTTGGTTTCATCTACGACAAGGCGATTCTGTCTTTGCTATACGAAAGCCAACAAATGCCGGAGGAGCACGACAGCTTCATACAGAGCTTGAACCGCGTTCGAGCGAATCGTTTAGTCCCCCCCCCCCCCCCCCCCCCCGTCCTTCTGGAGAACCGGAGACTTGGACCGTAAAACGACATTCCCCCTTGAAAATCACCTCAGAAAGGGCACGCTCACAGGGATATTTCTGAAGTCCGAAAGCCTTTGAAGACTTCTAACGGCGGTTCCAGTCTCCGGCGTTTTCAGACTGTTTTTCTTGCACGTCCCAATGGGCCCGTGGACCTGAAGCGGTCATAGAAGCGATCGTTCCAAAGATGTAGGAACTCGGATGTTGCGCGAACTTCAAACTTCAGGTGGTGAAATCAGTCGAAGGATTTTTGCCCCAGCCTCGGATACCCATAAAACGCAAAGTAAGACTCTCATCCGCCCAGCAATGGCAAAGAAAAAAGTGAAAGAACCAGTCCATTTTCATGCTCGATCACAAAATGCGTCACCTAAGGAGCAGAAAAAAAGTGCATGGCCATCCGAACGATCGATGGTCGATGAAGAAAGTCTTTGACCCATCGCCTCGCAAGCAGTTAATGATGATATCTCTGTGGACGTCTTTCAAGATCAGAAATCCGCAACTTTCGCTTCTGATTGTCGATCAGCCGGATTTTCTCGATCACGGCAAAAAAATTGAAACTATGGCCGCGAGATTGTGAAAAAAGAGCAATGTACTTCGATTATGGCTATAAAACTTGAGTTTTGAGCATCAAACCTAAAAAGTCCCCGTCCTCTATTGAACCCTGGTGGTTTTGGGTTTTATTTTTGTGCGAGCACCTGCTGGGCCACGCGGAAGCGGGGCCCAACAGGTTCCCTTTGAATGCATGAAGAATCTCAAACCCCTCACAAACCTTACACAAACCTCCACATAACGTAAAAAAACCCCCACATTTTTTATGTTTGTGATTCTTGGTGGATGAGGTCCATATCATACGCCGGGGGCACATGACATGGTAGCTCTTCATTGCTGTTTTTCCCTTTTTGTTGTTACTGGCTTGGCAATTGCGATGTCAGATGAGTACATAAGGTATTTTTTGCTGGTCGGTGGGGAGCTGAGTTATTTTGTTCCAAAAACTAGGTATATGTGACTTCCACCGTTTCGTTTTTGGGTCTTGGTCTAAGGAAAAATTCCTCCCACAAGGCTCCCCTGTAGAAACTATTGCCCCTGGTAGTAGCTGCCTGAGGTGGGGGGACTACCTCAACACCAAAACACGCCAAGGATTGGATCCCACCCCCCAAGATGTTCTTCAAGGACAAAAATGATGAAATATTTGGGTGCTTCCACTAAACTGTTAAGGCGGAGCAAAAGTTTTAGCAATCATCATGGCTTGTCCATGAAGACGTTGCAGAGGCCAATGGGGTGGTAGAAGTCACCTTCAACGACATTGAGTTTGAATTTGGCTTCCTTGGAGTCAGATTCAATGAGCAGATCAACAACATAGAGCAAGATGATGACCTGGCTTGCCTCTTGCATGTGCCCATAGACTGCATGGTCAGCTTCACTGCGCACAAAGCCAAGGCCAGCCAGCTGCTCATCCATCTTGTGGTACCATGCTCGCGGGGCTTGGTTCAGGCCGTAGAGGGCCTTCACAAGCTTGCACACCAAATCCTCCTTTCCCTCCACCACATACCCCTCCGGCTGCTCCATGTACACATCCTCCTCGAGGTCACCATTCAGAAATGCACAACTCACATCCATTTGGTGCACCTCCCAGTCCATAGCAGCAGCAAGAGCGAGGATCGCTCGGATGGATGGGANTTCAGGCCGTAGAGGGCCTTCACAAGCTTGCACACCAAATCCTCCTTTCCCTCCACCACATACCCCTCCGGCTGCTCCATGTACACATCCTCCTCGAGGTCACCATTCAGAAATGCACAAGTCACATCCATTTGGTGCACCTCCCAATCCATAGCAGCAGCAAGAGCAAGGATCGCTCGGATGGATGGGAACTTTGCGACAGGTGCAAATGTCTAATTGTAATCCACACCCTCAGTCTGTGCATACCCCTTTGCAACCAACCGTGCTTTGTACCTGAGCACCTTACAATCCGCACCACGCTTGTGCCTGAAGATCCACCGGCACCCGATCACCCGGCTGCCACATGGAGCTTCCTCGAGGGTCCACGTGCCGTTCTTCATAAGCGCACCATACTCCTCGTCTGCTGCGGCACGCCAATCTGCCGCCTCGGCACTGCGCATGGCTTCAGCGAATGTGGCTGGGTCATCGGTGACTGTGAGGAAGAGAAGCTCGAGGCCAAATGACTCCGTTGGTGGTGGAACGGTGCACAAGTTCACCAACTCCTCTAGCGGCCTTTGTTTGCTTACGAGGCGCTCGGATCGCTTCAGCGGCTCCCCACTGTCCTTTGCACCTTTGTTGATGCGTGCGGATTGTCGTGGCAACTGTTGTATGTTGCTTTGTTGCTCCTCCTCATCAGATTTGGCTGCTGGCTTCTTCTCCTTCTCAGCTCCCTCCACCTCCTTGTCGTTGCCGCTGTCACCGCCATCTTCCGCAACATCCTCTTCTGCTATCAGAACTTCTCCCACTTTAGGTACAAGTGCGGGAGCAAGTGGAACTGCAGACGTAGGGCCCCAAGTCCAGCCTTTCACGTCCTCTTAAAAGACCACGTTTGCGGATGATCTTGCGTGCAGCGAGGTTGTAGAGGCGGTATCCCATGGTGTCGTAGCCGAGGAAGGCGGCCTTCACCGACTTTGCATCCAACTTGTTACGGCTGCCGGTAGGCACGTGCATGAATACGCCACACCCGAAGACTTTCAGGTGCGTCACTGTTGGCTTGCGTCTCGTCCACACCTCATCCAGTGTCATCAGCGGCACGACACGTGTGGGACTCCGGTTTTTCAGGTACACGGCAGTGTTGGCCGCTTCCACCTAGAAGGTTGGTGGGAGCTCCGCGTCTTGGAGCATACTGTGAACACGCTCCATGAGTGTGCGGTTCGTGCGTTCAGCCTTGCTGTTCAGCTGCGGTGTTCCAAGTGGGGTGACCTCGTGCTTGATCCCGCGACGCTTGAGGAAGGTGCGGAAGTCGTTGGAGAGGTACTCTCCTCCACCATCGGTGCGAAGCACCTTCAACCACCTACCACTATCATTCTGTGCAGCAGCAATCCACACCTTGAAAGCATCAAAGCACTCATCCTTGCCAGCCAAGAAGGACACCCACGTCTTCCTCGACTTGTCATCAATGAACGTGACAAAGTACAAGTTGCCGAACAGGGACTGTGATGGCATGGGATCACACAAATCAGAGTGAACGAGTGAGAGAAGCTCAGCCGCCCCCTTCCCTTCACTCGTGAAAGGAGAACGGACTTGCTTCCCTTCAATACAACTCTCACAAGCCGATGCACCAGGCTGCTTCACCCCCTTGAGCTCCAGGCCGCAGACCATCTGCTGCATGGAGATGGTGGCGCCAAAGCCGAGGTGACCAAGCCTGCTCTGTCACAGGTCGATGTCGTGATTTCCCTCTCTCGCTGCCAACATTGAGTCGGCTTCCTTCTCCAACGCAACATAGAGGCCGTAAAGTCCGTCCTCCTTGTCCACTTTTGCAAGCACACACCCTGAACAGGCAGAGATGGTGCAGCCACCATTCTCATCGTGAACCTACATGCCTTCGGAGATGAGAGATGAGACAGAGAGGATGTTAGCTGGCAGCCCCAGAACATGGTTGTCTCCTTCACACAATGTTCCACGTGCTTGCCCTGAATGAAAGCACAAAACACAACCTCAACCTCCGTAATCGCCATTTGTACATGGTTGTCTCCCATGTACACTCGACGAGGCTCTATGACGGTGTAGACAACGAACCACTCTCGATGACATGTCATGTGCTGTGTGGCTCCCAAGTCGATGAACCAAAACAAGGTGGTGTTCTCAGAGACGTGCAGGACCCGGATGGTGGTCACGAATCCACTCTTCCAATCTGCTGAATTTGTGCAAGTGACGGACTGTTTTCCCGCTCCCACTCCAGCTGCAAGTTCCGCCTTCTTCTTGTGGAATTCGCGTGCCCAATGGCCTGGCTTCTTGTAGTAGTGGCAGTTCCCCTTCTTCTTCCCTCCTCCGCCGTTGCCCCTGGTTGGTGCAGCACCACCCCCATGACCAGAGTTGGTGATGAGAGCGACGTCCAGTCCGCTTCCGCCCTCCTCCCCCTTGTGCCGCTCCTCCTCAAACAGCAGGCTCCCACATCATTGAGGGAGAGCTTGTCGCCGCGCTGGTCCAGGACAACAATGAGAGGAGTGTAGCTGCTAGGAAGGCCAGAGAAGATGGTTAGCATGAGCACACGCTCCATGACAGGGTCCTCAATCGGAGCAAGCTGGTCAGAGAGAGAGAGAGAGAGAGAGAGAGAGAGAGAGAGAGAGAGAGAGAGAGAGAGAGAGAGAGGCTTCACCATGTTGATGTAGTCAATCATGGATCCAGATTCATCCATCTTCACAGTGTGAAAGCGATGACGCAGCTGCATGTTCATGAGGATTGACTTGGAAGCATAACTGGACTCAAAATTTTTCCAAACCTCCTNGGTCCTCAATCGGAGCAAGCTGGTCAGAGAGAGAGAGAGAGAGAGAGAGAGAGAGAGGCTTCACCATGTTGATGTAGTCAATCATGGATCCAGATTCATCCATCTTCACAGTGTGAAAGCGATGACGCAGCTGCATGTTCATGAGGATTGACTTGGAAGCATAACTGGACTCAAAATTTTTCCAAACCTCCTTTGGCATGAGGATGCCATGGACAAGGAATTGCTTCTGTTCGGCGAGGTGGAGGTAGATGGTTGCGAGGGTGCGGTCACGCTTCTCGCGGTAGGTACGGGCCACGTCAGGAGAGAGGGAGCTTTCTGCTGGTTCCTTCTCCTTCTCATCCACCTGGCTCCAGAGACCCTTCTCCATCAGCACCATCTTCATGTTGTTGCTCCACTTGAAGAAGTTCTTGCCTTCGAACTTGGCGATGTTGACGCCGGCCACCACAGAAGCGGATGTCGCCATGGTAGTGCAACGTTCAGCCCACAAAGGGCTCTCTCACACAACAGAGTGCAAGGAATGCCTCAAGGATGAGACAAAGCCTTGTTCTAGCCCTAATACCACTGATGGAAACTGGGGCAGCCCTCAGGGAGGTGATCGGGCTCACCAAGAGCCGCCTAGGCAGGACCAACTGTTTGTGAGAGGGAGTTACAGGTTGCACAGACAGAAATTATGGAAGTGAATGTAGGTCTGCAGACAACTCAAATGTCTGAATCGACTCTTGATTGAGAAAGTGCATTAGCACAGCTCTCTAACAAGCCTAATTACGCCTCATTTGACACATGGAGCTGGAAGAACCACTCTGTCAAAGTTCACCTCTCAGCACACTCCTAGCCTAGCGGAATGAGCGGCAGTCACACTCTCACACAAGAGAATTACCATCCCTGCCATGTGCACAACCAATAATCTTGGTGGGGACCTTCGTTGAAGCTCCGTGAAGGTCCTCTTGCTGCCTTTCTACCTTGAAGGCCGCTCCAAACCTCCCTGGCCAATAATTGGCCGTCATTGGTGCTGGTAGTGCAGGAGCCGTCACTTGAACCGGACCCATTGCCACCAAACCTTGAAAATCTATATCTCCCTCAAACGGACTCCGAATCGAGTTCCGTAAAGTGCTAAAGAACCAGCAAAACATCTTCTATTCACTTTTGTGACCGTATGATTTTTATCGAGCAACCCAGTTTGGTCACTTTTTTTTGGCATCCCATATCAAACACGAGGAGAGACTTTGAGTCAGAGGCAATAAGCAAGTCATCAACATAGAGCAAGATGATGACCTGGGTTTCATCCTGTGTGCGCCCAGAGACATCATGATCTGCCTAGCTATGCACAAAACCAAGGTTAACGAGCTGCTCATCAATCTTGTGGTACCATGCACACGGCGCTTGCTTCAGGCCGTATAGTGCCTTCAAAATCTTGCACACATGATCCTCCTACCCTCTCACCGCATACCCCTCCGGCTGCTCCATATACACATCCTCCTCAAGGTCACCATGTAGAAATGCACACGTCACATCCATTTGGTGCACCTCCCAGTCGATGGCATCGGCAAGAGCATACCCTTAGTCTGCGCATAGGTGCACCTCCCAACTTGCGACGGGTGCAAACAACTTGTAATCCACACCCTTGGTGTACGTATACCCTTTTGCAACCAGTCGTAATTGGCACGTGAGCACCTTACCATCAGCAGCGCGCTGGCGTCGGATTATCCACCTGCAGCCGATCACCCGACTGCCACGTGGAGCTTTCTCGAGAGTCCAGGTCTCGTTCTTCATGAGTGCCTTGTACTCCTCGTCTGTTGCGACACACCAATCTACTGCATCATCACTGTGCATGGATTTGCTGAATGTCGTTGGGTTGTCGGTGACGGAAAGGAAGAGGAGGTTGAGGTCAGAAGACTCCTTTGAAGATAAAAAACTGCACATGTTCAGCAGCTCCTCCAGCGGCTTGTGTTTCCTTGCGAGACGCTCGGATCGCCACAACAGCTCCACAAGACCATATGCACCATGGTTGAGGCGTGGAGACCTCCGTGGCAGTTGTTGCTGCTTGCTCGGCTGCTCCTCCTTGTCTTCTTCGGTTGCCGACTGCCTTGCCTCCTCAGCTCCCTATGCTGCCCTGTCACCACTACCGGTCTGTCTTTCTGTCTGTGTGTCTGTTTGTCTGTCGGTCGGTCGGTCGGTCGGTCGGTCGGCCGGTCGGCCGGTCGGTCGGTCGGACTGTCTGTCTGTCCAACTATCTGTCTGTATGTTTGTCTTTATGTGTGTCCGTCCGTCAGTCTGTGTGTGTGTGTGTGTGTGTGTGTGTGTGTGTGTGTGTGTGTGTGTGTGTGTGTGTGTGTGTGTGTGTTTCTTTCTTTCTTTCTGTCCTTCCATCAGTCCCTCTGTCCGTCCATCCATCCAACTGTCCGTCCATCTTTCTGTCTGTCTGTTTGTTCATCTTTCCATCCATCCATCCGTTTGTCCGTCCATTTTTCCGTCCGTCCATCCGTCCGTCCGTCCGTCCGTCCATCCATCCGTCCATCCGCCCGTCCGTCCATCTGTCTTTCCGTCCGTCCATCCGTCTGTTTTTCCGTTTGTTGCTCCGTCCGTCCGTCCATCCGTCCATCCATCCATCCGTCCATCCGTCCGTCCATCCGACCTTCTTTCCATCTGTCCGTCCATCCGTCCATGTGTCTATCCATCTGTCCATCCATCCGTCCGTCTGTCCATCCGTCCATCCATCTGTCCGTCAATCGGTCCATCCGTCCGTCCGTCCATCCCTTCTTCCTTCCTTCTGTCCGTCCGTCCGCCTGCCTGTCCGTCCATCAGTCCATCTGTCCATCCGTCCGTCGATCCGTCTGTCCGTTCTTCCGTCCGTCCATCCGTCCGTCCTTCCGTCCGTCCGTCCCTCCGTCCGTCCCTCCGTCCGTCCCTCCATCCGTCCGTCCCTCCGTCTGTCCCTCCGACCGTCCGTCCGTCTGTCGGTCTGTCGGACCGTCTGTCTGTCTTTCTGTCCGTCCGTCCGTCCATCCATCCATCCATCCGTCCGTCCATTTGTCTGACTGTCCGTCCGTCTGTCCCTCCGTCCAATGTTCTGTTAGTCCCACTATCAGAGGCTTTTGATGCCATGGGCCCGCTCTAGCTGCAGAAAAAAAGGGGAGAGGAAAGCGGAGAGGAGGATTCAATAGAGTGAAGAGAGAGGGAGTAAATGGGAATCATTGGAGAAGAATTGAGGCGAGTTTCATATAGTGAGGGAAAGAGGGAATAGAGGGAGCATTTATTTCCAATGGTGCACAAATCATACACTCATATTTTAGGTCGCCCTTCTAGTGCGCTCGGAAACCATGCACTAACACCATTCACAAAAAACCTAGTGCTCTTGAATGGTGCACACTCAAATCATCTCTTTCCCCCCACCTCTCTCTCCTTGTCTCCCCTCTCTCTCTCTCTCTCTCTCTCTCTCTCGCTCTCTCTCTCTCTCTCTCTCTCTCTCTCTCTATCTATTCATCTCTCTCTCTCTCTCTCTCTCTCTCTCTCCCTCTC
>SZWC01001501.1:104029-119754 GCA_023375785.1 Penium margaritaceum
CGTCCGCTGCTGCGTCTTGCCGCGCGATGGTCAGGAGCAACAGCAACAGCAACAGCAGCAGCAGCAGCAGCAGTAGCAATAGAGCAGCAGCAGGAGGAGTAGCAGCAGCAGAGTAGAAGCAGTCGCGATGGGTATGATAGGTCACCAAAAAAAACTGCCGGCCATTCGCTGGCGGTTGCTCGCGGAAGCACCGCGGCGTTGACCTCACCGCGGTGAGGTCAACTCAACCCCAAAGGTCGAGGTCGCGACCCAGGGTCGAGGATTGACCCTGCGACCTCGACCTTTTGACCAAAAGTCGAAGGTCGAGGGCAACACTGCTACACGGTGGGGAGGATGCCAAAGTCCTTCACGCCACATCAAACAAACAATCAGGGTTCTCGGGCAAGGCCCTGCAGCCAGGACCGCTACAAGAGTGCAATGGGAAACACATCCTAAACATCTGGGAGCTAGGCTTCCCAGAATGTCGGCTCCACCCCGCAGAGGGCTGAGAGTGTGAGGAGGGAGCGCACACGTCCCTGGCGTGCAATGGAGGCCACCTCGCCAGTGAAGGGGGCCGAGGCTCTGGCGTGTGTGGAGACGTACAGCCGGATGGCCACGCACTTGGCCCGGATCCCCGCAATGGAGGCACGCTGAGCAAGGACACTCACCGCTCGCAGTGCCCAGTGCGCAAGGGCCTCCGCCGAGCACTCTCGAGTCCCGCAGGAGAGGCAGATCTTGGCCAAGCGGGCCAAGAACACCCAAAACTTGTCTCCCACACCTCCCAAGGTCTCCCACGCCAGGGGACGCAGGTGGTGTCCTCGTCGTGGAGCCGCCCTGTATCGCTCAACCTTCTCCTCCTCAGCAGCCGCGAGAGCCCGACCCGGCCCTGTGGCTCGGTGTCCCTGTGCATCCATTGTTTTCACATCCAGCACCCACGTGGTGCCGAGGTCGTGGTCGACCAAGGTGAGGTCCAATTGAAGGTACCCCCGCCCTCCCCGCAGAGGCAGCACGTCCGTCGGCTCCACACGGACAGATAGACGGTGCTCCCTGCATACATCAGCGAGCTCGTCGCGGATGGCGTCGTGAACACGCCAGATCGTGCCTCGTCGAATCACTGCAGCACTGCCAACCACCAGCGCTCGGGGGCAGGGCCCGAACGTAGAAGTCCACCCGGGGAATGACACAGAGCCAGAAGAGGGTCATCGCCGCCGGGACATCCTCCATGTGGCCGAGCTGCTGGAGATCGCCGGTCTGCTACGGCAGCCATGTATTTGCCCACCCCTCCTGAAACTCCCGAGTGTCGACCGGGCAGCCCATAACCTCCACTCCTCGGGTCGTCCAGGGTAGCCCGGTGAGCGTGGGCGGGACACCCTCTGTCGAGCTCTGCCACAGCAGGCACTTCCCAGGCTGGACGCATAGCCCGCGGAGCGCCGCGGCCTCTACGAAGGCCGCCATGCAGGCCCCCAACAGGTGGGGGTCCGCAGATGGTTGCGTCGTCCTGGTAGGCGCTGATGTTCCCGATCCGGGCCCCGCTCTCCACCACCAGGGCCTAGGAGGCCGCCTGTAGAGCGAGGGCTAGAGCGAGGTCCAAAAGTGCGGGTCGCTCTGGGGAACGCCGCGGGTGCTCTCCAGGACGGCCGGTGTGTGGACATCAAAGAGGAGCTGGGCGGGGCGGAGGGAGAACTAGCGGAGGTAGGGTATCCAGGACCCCAGGCCTGAGTCGAGCACCGCTGTGAACACTGACGCCTGCTCCACCTCGTTGAAGGCATTGCGGATGTCAAGACGGAGAAGCCAGAAGGATGGGTTTGCAGCCATGTTTGCGGTCGACTTTCCAACTTAAGTCGGAGTCGGTCAGTCGATCCGCAAAGTCGGGGGGAGCCGACTCAAAGTCGGCAAGTCGGTGGCGAGGGGGACAAGGGGGACCTGTTCGTCGCGACAGAATCTACATTGATTTCGCCCTGTCCGTCTACTTTGCGTCACAAAAGATATGATTCGCGATGTGTTTTTGGTCTGACTAGTAGGGCTGCTGCCGCCGGTTCGCTTGGCCCTAACGCGACACTTTAGTTGCTGTCCCCGTCATACCTGCGGGCACACGACCAAGAAACGGGCCAGCAAAAAAGCCGTCGCAGGAGTATCCAGCGCCCAGAGAGAAGGAAAAAAATTGTCTAATCGATGCTACTGATCCACACCGTCGGATTCATCTGGCATCTCGAAAGAAGGGTAGACAAACGAAAGAGAGAAAAAAAAAGGGGCAAAAGACAGGTTTGCGACGGAAAGAGAGGGTGCGACGAGGCAACCTTGTCGCAACAAGGTTGCGTCGTCGCGACCCTGTCACCTTCCCAGCTCGTCCCCCCTTTTCCTTTTTTTTTTCCTTCCCGGTCTGCTCGTCACTCGTCGCGAGGAGCAGTCCGGCGTCGACGTTGTCTCTGGCCAAGTCGATCGATCGACTAGGGTCAATCGATCGACTTGGCCGACTCGGAGTCGAGCAGACTAAGTCGGAGTCGACCGCCATCATAGGTTTGCAGTGAGGATGGCCCTGATCCCGCGGACTAGGAGAGCTGCGCCGTCGGACACGCCTAAGTTGTACTAATGGGGCTGAAGGACGGAGTTCAGCTTCTCCTTGTCGCACAACAGGAGCAGCTTCCCCGCTAGTCGCGTCCAGATCTCACCCACCGCAATTGGACGCACCCGGTCCTCCTCCGAGCCCCCCTTCAGCACTGGGATGAGTCTGTAGCGGCTGATGCAAGAAACCACCTCGACAGGTAGACAGCCCTTGAGTATGCGACGGAGGACCCCCCCAAGGGCCTCCAGAGCCGCTGGCGAGTCCAGCACGAGGTCACGAAGCAGGTTCATGGTGATGCCCAAAGGCCCCGCGCTGGAGCCCCGTGGTGCCTCCCTGTGCACCTCCACCACCAGCGCGTCTGTGATCCTGGTTGCTCCCCCCTCGTCCGGCAGGTCAAAGTCCGGTACCTAGTCAGGTAGGGGGAGGAGGCCTACTGGGTAGCGCTCGCGGAGGGCCGCGACCGTCTCGGCTGTGCAGGCCGCCGAAGGGCGATCCTGAAACTGCTACACTGCCAGGGCGAAGGCACCTGTGTGGGCTAGGCTCGCTGCTCGCCACCGTGCCTTAGTTGCTTCCACCCCCCGTGCCGCCGCAGCCTGGCGTGTGGGGGTGGGAGACGACTCGGGTGCGGGCGGCCGGACGAATCTGCTCCAGTGTCTCCCCCAGCAGCCCCGCCCAGTCGCCGGCCTCAAAACGGCTGCACCGCTCCAGGATGACCTCATGTGTCCGCCTCAGCTCGCGGGCCGGCCCCCACCGCCTCCCCCGGAGGTGCCAACGACGGCCTGACACGGACGGGTCGCCAATCTGCCCCTCAGGGGAGGGGACGCGGCAGAGGAGGTGGAGGTGAAGGAGCAACATCTAGCGGGAGAGGAGGCTCTCTGGGGGGAGGGAGGCATCAGTGGCCTAGGTGCGCTCGAAGATGGCGCTCACTCTCTGTTTCGGCTCCGCGTACCGGCGCGCATACGCCTTGGGGGCCTGGGCAAGCTGCCCACCCTCGCTGTGCCCGTCTGGGGAGAGGCTGCATAAGCACTCCCATGCGAATTCATCCAGGGCCTCCCAGGCTGGTGTGACTGAGTTATGGTTAATCACCTCCAATTCACGCACTTGTCGATCAGTGCATCAAAACGTGTATTCCAGCATGCGGACATTTTTCACAAAACTTTCACATGAATGCATGTTAACAAAGCCTAGATGTATATTTCGTGTATAGAATGAAAACTAAAATGGGCTTTGTGTGATGTTTAGTACTAGCTGCAAACCGTCCATGTTCACTTGTTTGTTCACTTACCAATACACTTGTTGATACACAGTTTCACGCGTGAGGTGATTGGTCATATATGGTGTGACTGTCAGGTCTCGGGTCCAGAGGAGTGCGGGGTGGGGTGGGGAGAGCGTGTCTGCTCCCTGAAGGACCACCTGCTGTGTGCTGAGGAGGGTCCCTCTGCCCAGCGACCACAAGGAGTCAGGGAAGCCATGGCAATCCCTCCGGCCGGGGGCGCGGAGGCCAAGGCCCAACCGTGACAACCCCTTTGCTACTGAGTTGTGCTCGCGCCCAATCCACTGGCAGACCCTCTGGATGCCCAGGTCGAGGATCCTCTGGGCGCGGTCACGCCGCTGACGGAGGCGCTCCACCGTCACTCTGGCCGCCCCTCGCATCTGGTCTACCACCAGACGGGAGTCCCTCGCGACGACTAAGGCTGCGACCTGGGTCTGCTGCACTAGAGAGAGGCCGAGGCAGAGGGCGGCGTACTCAGCGTTGTTGTTGGTCGCAGCTCCTTCTAGGCACTCCCAGGCAGAGGAAACCCGGACTCCCTCGGGGTCGAAAAAATAGCCGCTCCAGCCGGAGAGCTCTGCCACGCCCATGAACCAATTGGTCCACCCGTTCCAGCTGCTCCAGCCGGAGCGCTCTGCCACGCCAGCCACTCGAGCCAGCGCGAGCGACACGCGCGAGCGAGCAGCAACGCGACCCGCACACCGTAGCGCTGCCTGCACGTGTAGCGCGAACATCACGACACGCTCGAATACCGCTGGCCGCGCGGCTGAGGTGCCCGCCGGCAAGCGCGCGCCACGCGACCAGCGGCCAGCGTGCCTGACGCGGCGAGCGGCCAACGCGCGCGACGCGACCAACGGCCAGTACGCCGGACGTGGCCGCCGGTCAATACGCCTGAGTTCCTGTTCGGTTCGATTCGGTGCGGCTTAGACGGTTCGTGACGGTTCGGACCGGTTTTGTTGAGCTGAACAAAGAAATATTTTCCTTTGTCCCTTTTCCGCTGTTTTCCAGAGCACAGAAAATCTGGAAGATTGCTACACATTGAACTGTATATCCAGACCCTGCTTACCGGTTCAAAGGAGAATGAAACCGGAAAGAACCGGCAGGGGATACTCACCGTCAGCTGCGCCTTCAGTCATGCTATACCGGCGCGTCGAGACGTCGCGACATCGTTGATCGGACCAATGAACGACTCGTGATCACATCCAATTATGTGATGCGGCAACTGTTCAGCCGACGTTGACACTTTCTTTTAGAAGGAACTCACCCAGGTAAAAAGGGTTTCCCAACCTATGGTTGGCAAACCTGCAATGTTCTGGCTCTTCAAACTTCGAATTCATACTCCTATTGACAACCTCGGATTTTTTTTCACAACCTCACATTAATGGTTCACCGTACAGCACGGTTGAAGGGAGACGTTGCTTGCGACGGTGCGTGCGGAACAACCGTTCGACCTCAATCCAGATCGACTCCATCTGGATCGCAAGATCGATGTGGACTTGACGTCTGTTGGACTTGACGTCCGATGGACGTGATAACCGAGGGGCGTTACCTACCGTTGCCGCCATCTACATGCCCAGTACACAGTTCGAACCGTGAACCACTTGCAAACCACTCTTTCTCATACTTCTACTAAACTGCTCCCATCAGTTGCAACGGCCAGCCGGCAGCCAGCATTCGCAGCGGTCCAGACGGCCAGGCTGTCCTGTGCGATTCGCCATGGTGCCTCGTACATCCCCAACAAACAACATGCACCATCGATGAAGCCGATAGACTATGCTGACCACGTTTATCATGCGACCATGCCAGTTCCTCGCGTCGCTACGAACAACGTCGATAATGCATAACAGCACATCGCTTGGCGGTGCGTTGAACGCGCCGCCACGCCCATGCGCTGCGTATCGCACCGCCAAACCCAGCATGCCACAGGTAAGTACTGTCACTTCCTCCAAGTACGTGCTCCAACTGAAAGTGCGGCAAGTGCACCACGTCCTGGAAGTGCTCCAGTGCTCCAAGTGCTCCAGTACTCCAAGTGCTCCATTGCTCCGAGTGCTCCAGTGCTCCAAGTGCTCCAAGTGCTCCAGTGCTCCAAGTGCCTCAAGTGCTCCAAGCGCTCCAAGTGCTCCCGGTGCTCCAAGTGGTCCAAGTGCAGTGCAGTGCAGCAAGGGCAGTGCAGTGGTCCAAGTGCAGTGTGGCGAGTGCAGTGTAGTGCAGTGCAGATAGTGCAGTGCAGTGCAGCAAGTGCAGTGCAGTGCAGTGCGGCAAGTGCAGTGCAGTGCAGAAAGTGCAGTGCAGTGCGGCAAGTGCAGTGCAGTGCAGTGTGGCAAGCGCTGTGCAGTGCGGCAAGTGCATTGCTCCAAGTGGTCCAAGTGCAGAAAGTGCAGAGCAGTGCAGTGCCGCCAGAACAGCGACTCCTCAAGCCCAGTACATTTTTTTCTTTTGTGGCAAGAGTGGCATCATCATCCGCGGCGGGTGCTTATTTCTGGAGGCGAGGGACGCATCATCCACGGGTGCATGTTTTGGAGGGTGGCATCATCCTGCGTGCTCTCAGTATTTTTTCAAGAGCAAAAACTAGGTGTGAACCACCTACTTTGCCCCTCCCCCTTTCTGTGAACATGCCCCTTTCCGTCTTCACCCTCGTTTCCGGGTGTGCCACATTTTTTGCAACGATGACGGCGGCCGGGAAGAGTAAGCGGCCTGCACCTGTCACGGATATCGGGAGTGGCACCAAGGAGAAGCGTCCGGCGTCCACGGACAAGTCCAAGAAACAAGGTGAGAAATTGCTTGCTGATGCTTTTCTAGCTGGCCCACCCGGCCAACGTGCAGCTGCGAAGCAAGCAATGGAGAATCTGCGAAAACCCAGGGACGCGGTGCGGCCGACGAACAGTGACTCTAGCGAGGACTCGCAGCGATGTCACGGTTGCTTCAGGTGCATGGGCCGGACTACAGTCCAGGACGGGAGGCCAAGAAGGAGAAAGGTGAGTTGGATGCCGACCACAAGGCCCTTGCGCTTCTAGAACGCGAGGACAACGTCGGTGGGTCAAGCAGTGTTCGGGATACTGGAGCATGTACGAAACTGGTCGGTAAAGGCAAAGAGGAGTGGCAAAGGTGGGGGGGGGAGGAGAGGGCAAGGGAGACAGTACAGAGAAGACTGCGGACAAGGAGAAGAAAGGGACTGATTTGGAGGAAGAGAATGTCCATAGAGTGCTTAGCTTTGAGCGAAAGAAGAAGAAGAAGGGTTTGCCTGTCCGCAAACGTGGAAAGAAACAAAATGCACCTATCCACAAAGTGTACAAGCTCGTGTACGAAACAACCAAAACGGATAAGTTGGTCTTGGATCCGGACCATAAGAAGGGTGTTGAATGCGGTGAAAAGCTCAACCACATCGGCGGTTGCACATCAGCCATGAAGTCACACTACATCCGGTTTCACCCGGGGAAGTTCATAGAGCTAGTACCGGAAGAGGCACACAAGGGCTGGGCGTCTATCAAGAAGAGGGAGGCTGCAGCAAGGAAAGCCAGGAAGAAGTTGAGGAAAGGGCAAGGTAGGATCGACGTCATGTTGAACACGGGCGAAGGTAAGTGGTCAACCGACCTCTTGTGGGAAAACCTACAACATCTATGCCTCAAAACCCCCACGATGCCGTACTCTTTAATGCAGCAAAAAGAGTTCAATTAACATAGCGACCGGTGCCGGCACATTGAAGGTAAAGCCACCGATGCATCAAACACAGTTGACGGGTGTTCAACGCCTCCACATCAACAGTTTTCACAAGGTGAGGAGTTATGGTTAATCACCACAAATTCATACACTTGATGATCAGTGTATCAAAATGTGTATTTCTGCATGCTAACATTTTTCAGGGAACATCCACATGAATACATGCCGGGAAATCCCAGATGTACACTCCTATGCAAGAAGAACTTTCATGGGCTCTATGTGATATTTATTAGTTTCTGCAAAGAGTCCATGTTCACTATTTTATTCACTTCCCAATGCACTTGTTGATACACAGTTTAAAGGGTGAGGCAATTGGTCATATATGAAGGTGAGAAAGAACTTGTCGCGACTACTCGGCCGATTGTTGTATACGGCCGACTATGACTGGAGTGTGAGAAACAACAGCCGTATATTGGTGTGACTGCCCATTGGTGTGACCGCCAATGGAAGGTAAAGTCGTTGTTGATTGACCTCGTGCTCATGTCGGGAGCGCACACGGGTGAGGCCATAAAGGAGGCACTCAAGGACACCGTGTGGCAGAAGAGGCGCCTTGTCCATAAGGTAGGTGAGTCCAACGACCGCACGATAACTCTTCTCGTGGAGGATCCCGAAGTTGACTTTGCTCTTGACCGTGTGTTCAAGTGCATTTGTCATGTCATCAACCTCGGCGTGCAGACCTTTGTTGACGAGCCGGCCATTGCCGCCCTTGTTAGCAAGGCATGAACCACGTGTGCAGCGGCCGAGCTCGTCATGACCTATGGCGTGAGAAGCACCCGCAAGGTAAATTGCAACTCATGTATGACGTGGCAATGCGGTGGTTGTAGACGAACGCCATGATTGAAAAGTTTGCCAATCAACAAGTAGCCCCGGCTTACCTCCATGCACTTAGGGCGGGTAAGCTAGGGCCGAAGGAGGCTAGAGAGTGCCCCATTCTGGATCTTCGAGAGTGGGGCATGCTCCACGGTTTGCATAATGCTCAAACCACGGCAGTTGCTGAGGGTGACAAATATTGCAGCATCAGTAGCTGCATTATCTGGTACAACCATTTGCTCGACAAGTGCGAGAAGTGGCAAGGCAGTTCGGAGATGAAATATGCCTCAAAAGCTGTCCACACAAAAATGTTGGGCTACTACAATACAACGTCGGAGTGGTACACGGTGGCTACCATTCAGGACCCTCACTTCAACCTCCGCTACTACGCTCCTGACAAAAGCACGACCATCACTCAGGTCACTACTGTGCTCACCACGGTGCGCAAGCTACTTGCGCCATACTCGACGGACAATGGCAGCTCAGAGGCCCTCACCGTCTTGCCGCGGCAACAGCCACCATCAAGCAGCTTGGCTGCCGTTCTCGCCGAAACTGTGCAGGGGTACACGGTGGTACGTGAGGACGAGCTATCGAGGTACGTGAAAGAGGCTCCTACATCGTACAACTTGTGCTTTATGGCGTGGTGGAAGACCAATGGCCACGTGTATCCATGTCTTGTAAAGGTCGCTATGGATGTGCTTGCAATTCCTGGCAGCAGTGCCCCTACTGAGCGTTGCTTCTTCTCTGCAGGTGCCCGCATTACCCCACAGCGCCACAACCTCCACGTCAACAATGTGCGTGCATCAAGAGTCGTGCGAACATGGCTGCCCCTCCTAGATGCACTGAAGGAAGGGGTGGATGTGTGGGAAGCAGTGGAAGATGAGGACCAGTATGACGAGGAGGAAGATGTCTTTGCGGAGGACAATAAGAAGGATGAGGAAGAGGGAAGTGGCAAGGGTGCAGAAAGTGTCTCAATGGAGAGTGGCCAGACCACTAGCGCTAAATCGAAAGATGACACGGACCACGACGACAACGGCGATGACAATGATGATGACGATGACGATGAGGATGACGAGAGCGACGACGGCGACGACGACGACGACGACGAGGGGGATGCTGTCCCTCCCTCCCTCCCTCCCCCCTCACTCCCTCCTTCCTGTTATTTTATGGTGTCCCTTGACCATTGCTGTACGTAGGACAGCTGTAGGCATGCACTGCTCCTATGGAGTAAGTCCCCTACGTCCAGCCTGAAAGTCTAGTCGGTAAACGCTCATTGTGACATACTTGTTAGACGCAATGGTCAATGCTTCAAAGTTAAAGTCATGAGGTCATGGCCTCAGACCATGGCAAGGGCAATTTCCTTTGTACCCCAAAAGATGAGAGGAAGCTTCTAGGTAGCTTCCAATGGAGGATGCCACTTGGGATTCACAAGACGCGTGACGTGGCAGACTTGTGCGGTGGCCAAAGATTGCCCTAGAAGTGGCCCTCCAAAGAGCCACTGTACGCACAATTCCAGAGTCGGCTGTAGAACTATAAGTACATGTCATTTGCATGTGATTCCTTACAGTTCTTACTCTTGAGACTCCTCACACAGTTGTCCACCAGAGGCAAACACTAAAGACACATTGGTTGGTCTAAACTCCACGAGTTTGCTCCTCGCGCGAAAGTGACCAAGTGTCAAGGACACAGTTGCAAGGATTCGATTTCTATAAACTGCTCAGTGTGGAATCGTGATTCTCAGGGTGATATCTCCTCCTAGTTGAAATACTAGGAGCGGACAGCAAGTGCCATTGTGTTGGCCTTGTTTTCTAGTCCGTTGCCTCAGGCCAGTTGACAAAGGGTTATGGGCCCACACTGACAAGTTGTAAGGCACGCTTCTGCACACTCTCTCGCCCTCTCTGTCTTGCAGTGCGCATCAGCTCTATCAGCTCCATCTGCTCCATCTGCTCTATCAGCTCCAACGGAAGTTGCTGTCACTTAGCAAACAAGGGCCAAGGACAAGCTCTGCCCTTGGAGGTACGACTCTTGAGCCCTAACCATGACAAGCTTTGCCCGTGGAGGCACAACCCTGGGTTTGCTAGAGTGCATTTTTTTCTGTTTGTAGGTGATCAACGGCCGAGGAGTAACCAACGGACCTGCACCTCCTAAATTGGTAACAGACAACAACCTACATCACCCTACATTGGCCGCAACAAAACAGAGAAGCAGAGTAACACAGAAGAAGTATGACGATACCAACCACGCTCAGTCTTGAGCAGGTCAATGGTGGTATGTCAAAATTTACGAGGATAGGTTTCCCCTTGTAGAAATGGCAATTTGAGATTGTCATGAGATTGTGCGGCTACTTGAAGATGTTCCTTGGACAAGAGGTTGAACTGCCAAAAGATGACCCTGGGTATGAAGCATGGAGCGTAAAAAATGACATGACACTGGCCATCCTTGTGACATCAGTGCATGAGTCACAGCATGCATCGAAAGCTTATGAAAAGTTTGTACGTGTGCACCAATCAACGGCTCTTGCTAATCGCCTCTTCATCCAGCAAAATGTGATTGCGATGAGAGTGAGCGAGGGAGAGTCCATTCCGGACTTCCTCCTGCAGTTTGAAGGACTGCTACAAAAAGTGACCCAGATGAAGTGGGAGATTGGCACCAACATGCAGACCTTGATCTTCCTCATGGCGCCATCTGAAAGCTGGGGTCTTTTGATCACCATCTTGGGCGGTTAGAAGGAGGAGCTAACGTATGAGGCAGTGTCTGAGTATGTGCGGAACGAGGCCATGTGTCGCAGCGACAGTGAGGCCAACATCTCTGCCTACGCCGCTCGCTATGATTGTCACAGTAGCAACAACTCTTCTGGTCGGAGCAGCAGCGGAAGTGGTGGCGGTGGAGGGAAAGGCAACGGTGGTGGTGGGAAGAGTTCCAAATGTTCAGAAAAGTGTCACAACTGTGGCCAGCCTGCGCACTGGGCACAGGAGTGTAGAGCTCCCAAGAAGGAAGACGAAGGCAAGGGTGGCAAGAACGAGGGCACAGGAAAGGGTAAAAAGGAACTTACCAACATGATGGCTGAAAGCGTGCCTACAACCAAGGGAGCAGCACTGCTCAATTGAGGAGCCTTTGGGCTTGACTCCGACACCATCACTCCTTAAGAGAGAAGGTTGGATTTGTGTCCATTGGGGACCTTGAACGTCGTTTTCGATGTGCAAACGACGACCTCGTCTATGCACATGGCGAGGGGGACAAGTTGGACAGCATCAACGTGAACGGAGCAAAAAAGGACTCAAAGCTGCAGAATGTGGTCTACATGCCCTCATTTCTAGCAAACCTCTTGTCGGTATCCAAAATCATGGACCACGACATCACGGTTGTCTTCACAAAGGAGGAGGCTATGATCGTCAACAAGGACATCAAGATCTCCTACGCCAAAGATGACCTTGTCGCAGAGGTCCCAAGAGTCGACGGGCTTTACGTGTTGCAAACCAAGGATGTAGAGAGCTCGGATGAGGGACATGTGGGCACCGCTGAGTCGGTGGCTCCAAAGCTAGAGACTGCACCAAAGGCTGCCGATGTGGTGGCGAGCTCCACCAAGGACACTGATGCTGAGCTATGGCATAGACGCCTCGGGCATGTGGCAGACAGCACGTTGCAGGCGATGCAGCAACAGCAAGTAGTTCGTGGGATGGAGGGTTGCAAGGCTAAGGACAAGGCTAGGTGCAGGAAGCTCTGTGAGCCTTGCCTCCAAGGCAAGGTAAAGAGGAAGCGCTTCGAGCGCAATGGTCAATGTGCAGTGGCCAACCTGGACCTTATTCACTCCAACGTGTGCGGACCATTTCGCACGCCTTCAAACGGAGGTAGCAAGTACTTTCTGACTTTCATCGACGACCACAGTCGCAAGATGTGGATCTACTTCTCCAAGGAAAAGGGAGAGGTCAAGGAGAAGTTGCAAGAGTTTGTCGCCATGGTGGAGCGACAGACTGGGAAGAAGGTCAAGGCGGTACGCAGTGACAATGGCTGTGAGTACGAGGGCATGCAAGAGTTGGTTGAACCAACAAGGCATCAACCACCAGGCAACTACGCCCTACACCCCACAAAGCAATGACATTGTCGAGCGCATGAACCAGACCATCCTCAGCATGACGCAAAGCATGCTCTTCGACGCCAAACTCCCACCTCGCTGAAACTGAAAGAACTGCCTGCTACCTCGTGAACCTTACCCCTGCAGCTGCACTTCGTAGGCACGGCAAGAAGCATCAAGAGAAGCAGCTCAAGATGCCACACGAGGTGTGGTTGGGAAAGTCGGATGCCTCACATCTAAAACTGTTCGGCTACACTGCGTAGGCAAAAGTCCAAGCATGCAAAGGGAGTTGGAAGCTGGATGCTCGTGCCCGTAAGTGCGTCATGGTCAATTACGACACCGCACACAAGGCATTCAGACTGTGGGACCAGACTGTTGGAAGGCTCGTTTGAAGCCGAGACGTCAAATTTGATGAGAGGACGCTTGGAAAGGGAGAGGTGCAAGATCCGGTCCACGCTCCTAAATCGGGAGAATGGGTCGTGCTACTTGAGTCAGGGGATCAGGCACCTGACAACTGGCAGATTATGCCGAGGAATCAAGGGGTGGTGCTGTAATGAGAGCGGCTGTGTAGGCTGACACAGCGACTGACTCTGACACTGAATCTCAGTTGTCCGAGGCTTCTGAGTCCAACTCTGAGGCCAGTTTGTCTTCCTCTGACAATGAGTCACCAAGGCAGCAAGCATCATCTTAGCAGCAACAGTAGCAGCACCGGCAACAACAGCAGCAGTTAGACAGCGAACCACCAGCAGGTACAATTCGGTGAAGCACGCATGAAAAGAAAGCCACAAAACATTACGCTGCTGATAGCGGCACATGGATCGGCCTCAGCTGGTCATGCTTGGCTCACGAAGAGCCTGTGACAGTGGCGGACGCTATGGCTAGGCCGGATGCGGCCAAGTGGAAGGAGGCAGTGGACAGCGAACTTGCGTCCATTGAGGAGAATGGGACATAGGTTCTGGTGGATCGGCCTCCAAACGCCCACGTGGTGGGGTCGAAGTGGGTTTTTCGAAAGAAACTAAAGCAGGATGGCACAATCGACAATTACAAGGCGAGAGTTGTGGCGAAGGGATTCTCTCAGCACGCAGGCTTAAGAGTAGGAGGAGACCTTTGTGCCAGTCGTCACCTTCGCCTCCCTCATATCCATGCTGGCCACTCTTGCTGCCAAAGACTTGGAGATTCACCAGATGGACGTCAAGACAGCTTTCCTTTACGGGAAGTTAGACAAAGAGGTGTTGATGGAAGTGCTTGAGGGAGTGAAGGCTTCGGAGGGTAAGGTGTGCAGACTCATCAAAGCGCTATACGGGTTGAAACAGACCCCAAGGATGTGGTACAAGGAGATGGACGGCTTCATGGCCGGACTTGCTTTCACGCACAATCAGAATGACCCTGGTATCTACGTGCGCGAGGATAAAGAAGGTCTAATGCTGGTCGCACTGTATGTGGATGATCTCATCATCTGCTCGTCTTTCGTCCGGCTACTGAATGAGTTGAAGACAAACCTGAGCAACACGTTTAAGATAAAGGACATGAGTCCTCTCGAGTGATACTTCGGGATTGGCATCCACTCCTACCGAGCAGCAGGTACCATTGAATTGAACCAGACGAAGTACATCATGGAGGTCTTGAAACGCTACAACATGGAGGACTGCAAACCCATCAACACGCCCATGACCACAGACCGCACGCTCTCAACCTCCATGAGCCCCAGCACTGAAGCAAAGCGGTGTGATATGGAGAACATACCCTACGAATCTGGTGTTGGCAGCCTCATGTATACTATGGTGAGAACACACCCTAATATCTGCTATTCTGTAGGACACATCAGCAGGTTTGTGGCCAATCCAGGGCCATAACATTGCCAAGCCATGAAGCGCATCATGCACCATCTACAATAGACACGACACATGGGGCTCCAGTTTGGAGGCCAAGAAGGATCTGACCCGCTGCGCCTCGTGTGCTACACTGACGTTGACTGGGGAGGGAGAATTGATGACAGATAGTCTACTTCGGGCTTCGTGTGCATCCTCAACGGTGGTGTTGTCTCTTGGACAAGCAAGAAGCAAGACTGTGTCTCTTTGTTGACGGCTGAGGCAAAGTACATCGCTCTGTCAGAAGCATTCAAGGAGACACAATGCCTTCGTAAGTTGCTTGCAGAAATGAAAGTACCACAGACGGAAGCAACGGTGGTCCGCATCGACAACAAGAGGGCCATGGCAATGGCACAGGATGATGTCATCTCTCTGTGCACGAAGCACACCGACATGAGGTACCACTACTCGCGCGATCTTGTCGTGCAAGAGATTGTGAATCTGGAGTTGGTGGAGACGAAGAAGATGCTTGCAGATTGCATGACCAAGGTGTTTGACAACGATTTGCACTCTATAAGTACCCAGGGGATTAGTACGATCAACGCAGCGGATGAAGACTAAAAGGCCAACACAATTGAAGAGAACACATCTCACAGCAGATGGACAGAGGTGCAAGAGATAGTTCGTTATATTGTGGTGCTTCTTGACCACTGCCGTACGTAGGACAAGTGTAGGCATGCACTCTTCCTATGGAGTAAGTCCCTTACGTCTAGTCCCGATAGTCGAGTCGGTAAATGTTTTTTGTGACATACCTGTTAAGCGCAATGGTTAGTGCTCCAGAGTTGGAGTCGTGAGGTCATGACTTTGAGCCTTGACAAGGGCAATTTTCTTTGTGCCCCAAAAGATGAGAGGTTGCTTCTAGATAGCTTCCAATGGAGGATGCCACTTGGCTTTCACATGACGCATGACGTAGCGGACTGGTGAGGTGGCCCAGGATTGCCCCTGGAAGTGGCCCTCCTAAGAGTCACTGTGCGCACAATTTCATAGCCGGCTGTACAACTACAAGTACATGTCATTTGCATGTGATTCCTTATACTTCTTGCCTTTGAGACTCCTCACAGAGTTGTCCATCGGAGGCAGACACTAAAGAGGTACTGATTGGTCTAAGCCCCAAGAGTTTGCTTCTCGCGCGAAAGTGACCAAGTGTCAAGAAAACAGTTGCTCGAAAGCGATTCTTATGAACTGCTCCGTGTGGACTCGTGATTCTGAGGGTGACATCCCCTCCGCGTTGAAATATTAGGAGCGGACAGCAAGTGCCCTTGTGTCAACCTTGTTTTCTAGTCCGTTGCCTCAAGCCGGTTGACACCTTCCTCCCTCCTTCACCCCCCTCCCCTCCTCCCTCTCTTCTTCCCTCCCTCCCTCCCTCCCCCCCTCCCCTCCCTCCCTCCCTTGATCCATCCCTCCCTGCCCCCTTCCACCCTCCTCCCATCCCGGGGGGGGGGGGGG